>JBCAUJ010187383.1:0-12822 GCA_038406275.1 Cataglyphis albicans
TATATATATGTATATATAAAAATATGGACACAAATAACCAACTGGCATTTCTCTTGAAAAATATCTAATAGAAGAGTACATGTTATCAAATGTAAGCAATATTCAAATTGTGTTCAAATGCAATAAAGACACACATGTATTTTACTCTCACACGCTTAGATATGCTCGAGAGTCGCGATAATCTTTGGTTGCCAGAATCGCGCGACTTGAGGGTGTAAAGATTCGATTACAAAGACAGTTTATACCCAGTGTTGGTAATTACAGTGGTAACAATAACGCGGAAAGACTCGTTTGGCGAGAGATCGATTTCGCATTCAAAAACCGTATATTAACCGCATGCGGTGATTAATACAAACTATATCAAACCGCGAAGACGTCAAAGACATTCGTGCTCGAACACGTGATAAAAAAACATTTTAGTGTGAAAATAAACACTGTGTTTAATGGTGAATTTGTGACAGGTGATCAATCTTATATCTAATTACATAGATTTATTATAGATGTTTTTCTACAAACAAAAATTAAAAACTAAACTATTATTTATAAATTCGTTTAATTAATACTATTTTCTTTTCTTTGTGTGCGTACTAAATAATTGTATCAAGAAATCTATTTTATAAAATCAAAAATATATTAGTTGTTTTTAATATAATTATTTAGACAATTGGATATATTTTATTTATCTATTTATCTATTTTTGTGTGTAAAATTTGAACTTCATAATGATATTTCAATAATATATAATATCGAGGAAAGAAACATTGTTCTGATACGTCTACGTGAGTTAAAAAAGAATAGACACATCAATTTGCTATACATGCAAGATTCGCAAGACATCGGACATTTTATGTGGATTAAGAATCTTTCCCGCCTCGTGAGCTCGCAATTGAGCAAAAAAAATCACAGAAAATATATTTGCGATCGATACGTATATTTTATATATTTTATAATTGCATTTTTTTATTAAATATACATAAAAAAATTAATTATTTCTATTTTTTTTCTTTACCGATATTTACACTACTGCCGCTGCGCCGTTGCCAGAGGTGACCGAACCGGAGAAACTGACGCGTTTCTCCTCGCTCAATCACCTGTTGCGAGTGACCGCTTGGTGTAAGCGATGGAGGCGCGTACTTGCGGCCAAGCATCCGCCGCCCGTCGCAACGAGTCTACCCCCGGCCAAGGCCTCTGTCAGCCTCCGAGTGCGACGACGCTCGCTTAGCATGGATTCAGGTGGTGCAGGCTGCAACAACAAGGAGGAATTGAGAACGCTCGCGCGGGGATCGACATTGCCAAACAAAAACGCCCTTGTAAATCTTCGTGTGCCTTAGCACGAAGGCCATGCATCTCGAGATCGTATCCGACTACTCGGCTGACGCCTTTTTGGCCACATTGAAGAGGTTGATAGCATGGCGCGGGCTGTGTCGCAGTTACTGCGACACAATCTTCGTTGGAGCCGACGCAGCTCCAAGCCTTCTTCGCCGCAAGCAACCCTGCGCAGCGCCAAATCGCCGACCAGCTGGCCAACGACCGCATTCAATGGAGCTTTAACCCGCTATCAGCTCCTCGCTTCGGCGGCCTGTGGCAAGCAGCGGTGAAATCCCTCAAACACCACCTCTGAAGTGTGCTAGGAGAGTCGACGCTCACCTACGAGGAGATGAGCACTCTCCTCACGCAGATTGAGGCCTGCATGAATTCGAAGTCACTGCGAGCATTGACGGATGATCCGGACAACGTGATAGTCTTGACTCTAGGACACTTCCTGGGAGCGGCCCTCAACGCCATCCCTGAGCCACATCTCCTGGACGCACCAATCCGCCGACTCTCACGTTGGCAATTGCTCTAAAAAATGCGCGATCATTTTTGGGACAGGTTGTCGCTGGAGTAGCTCCATTCGCTTTTCCAACGGTCCAAATGGTGGCCCTCCAACAAAATTCGCATCGGATGGCTCTGCCTCATCCGGAGCCTCTTGTCCGAATCATCGCCACTCAACCTGGGGAGGACGGGCAGGTCCGTGTAGTGTCACTGTCCGGACCACAGCCTCGGAGCTGACCCGCCCATCAAAATTGTCCTCTTGCCGGAGAGCCGCTCCGACGAGCAAGAGGACGAACCCGCGCATCACAGGAGCACTGCCTCTCGTGGCCAAGAGCGCTCCTTCGCCGGAATCCCGGCGAGGCGGGCAGGATGTTCGAGATTGCAACGATCCGCATTCTCGAACTCAGCATGTAGTTGCCGCGCGCGCGAGGCGGCATTTTTGCGACCGAGCAAAAACGCGCGGCATCAATAAACACCGTCCCCCTTCTCGACAGATCCAAGATTGGCATCGCGACAAACAAGTTGAGTAAAAACTGGCGGTGGAAGTCAGTGTAATTAAAAAATATTCTGAATCCTTCGAGAAGGATATGACTCTATAAAGGCTAACCGACGGCCGAGCTCGGCATTCCGCTTAGAGTAAGCGACGCGTGTACGCTATTCGAGTGATTACGAGATTGGGTTTCGTTTTTAGAAATATTCATATATTTCAGTGCCGTTGTGTGACTACCGGAAGTTGTTCCGAGACAGACGATTTATCGCTGTTCGTCCGCCGTGTGTGAACTATTACAGTCGTATGTCGCGCGTAATCAACCTTGTAAATAGTGTACATATTATATTCGTCCTAGAATTAATCACGTCTCGATACTTGCAGGTGTGTTTGTCCGTCGTCCGTCTCACTTCGCGCTTGACTTTTTGGAACACGCTCGCTCGCATGTTCACATATAACTTTCGCGCACACCTACAAAAATAATGATATTAAACAATTACGCCAAAAGAAAAAATTTATGCTATAAAATTCATTTCTTTTATTATTATTTAAATAAAACTAATTTAATCAAATACTTTTGTACAAAATAGTTACTTAAATTCTTACAAAAATAATGATATTGAAAAATTGTGATAACTGAATAAAAATTTATGTTTTAAAATATTTTTATTTTATTATTTCCAATATGAAAAAAAAATATATTTAATATACTGCATTATAATTAAAGTATAGCTAAAATAAAGTAATTTTATAAATAACTAAATGCACAATATACACACATCTAAGACTTTGGGATATAATTTATTAAAATAAAAATTTCTCGTAAACTCTAAATCGCGTAAGACAAACTTATACCAAGCAAAATATAAAAACTTGGCGTGTCCGGGTTACATTAAAACATTACATCAAATTTATTTGTGTTGTACATCATCTCATATTATGTGAAAATTAATTGCATCAATCATATAATAAAAATATTAGTATATTAATTATTTATATATTATATTAAATTTTATTAAGTTTTATATAAATAGCATATATACAAATCTTAAAATTTTAATTATATATATATTATATATGTACATATACAAGGTGTCTTGCAAAGATTGTGCCAACGCTCGTGAGCGGGTAAAGGATAATAAACTGAACAGAAAAGTCCTTTATCATTTTACAATTTTCGCAATAATTATTGAAATATTAATTAAAACGTATTGACGAATAAACATGCGTTTCGCATGGCTATCGCGCGGCTAGACCATCGGACGTAGGTTCTAGGCGTGCCAGCAGCGAGCTTCGTAGTGTCGCACGGCAACGAAAAAGTTTGGTCTCTCGCGTATCCCTCTCGTCGCGAGGCGTACATCTCATGGTCTAATCGCGCGATAGCCGCGCGAAACGCGTGCTTATTCGCAAATATTTTTTAATTAATATTTCAATAATTATTGCAAAAATTGCAAAATGGTAATGGACTTTTCTATTCAGTTTACTGTCCTCTACCCGCTCACGAGCGTTGGCACAATCTTTGCAGGACACCCTGTATATTATCATTCGCATACAATATTAAAAAAAAAAAAAAAAAAAAAAAAAAATATATATATAGATAGCTTATTATAGATATTCAGATCCTTCAGATTTCTTATCTACTCTTAATCTAAAAAAGGGATAATTACAAATTAGTGTATCAGAAATATACATTATTATTTATACTTTTATATTTTTTATATTTTTTATATTTTATATATATATATATATATATATATATATATATATATATATATATACAGGGTGTGAGATCATTCGCGGATCACTCTTTAAGGGAAGGCTATTCTGCAAGAGAGTGTTATTCTGAATAGAAAAGTCCTGTACCATTTTGTGATTTTCTCAATATTTAATAAAATATTAATTCTAAAAGATCAACCAACGAAGTGCCGCGAAAAGCTCGTGGCGCGAAGATGCCTCCCTGTCGCTCCTTGTCTAATATTATCTCCCAACAATCGCATCCGTATGCTCAACATATTAATGTTTATGCCTTCATGGACGCTACACATATACGTGATGAAAGAGAGACAATAACAATGCAATTATCTCTTTTTGTTAAGCGATCAGCGATTGTATCTATGTGCTCAATGCACTAGGTGTTATATCACACAGATATACGGTAAGAGACAGACAAAAACAAAGACGACATAATCATCTTTTTTTGTCTCAATATCATTCTTTTTTTTTTCATCAAAATGCAACAGTTCTTTTTGCTTATTATAGATATTCAGATCCTTCAGATTTCTTATCTACTCTTAATCTAAAAAAGGGATAATTACAATTTAGTGTATCAGAAATATACATTATTATTTATACTTTTATATTTTTTGATGATTAATCGTTGTTATTCATGTAATTTTATTATTAATTATATAAATTAGAAAAGCTCGTACTTTTTTATAAATTTTTAAATTAAAGAATAAAAAAATTAACTTAAATATAATAATAATATAACAATATTATAACTTTTTAACATTTCTTATTTAAGTTATATTGTATAGCTATTGTTTTGCTATTTTATATTAATTTGATTAGTCGGCACATTTTATTCTATATGAAATAAATTATTTAACAATTTTCAAACTTGATTGATAACAATTGTTAATAAGAGTTGCATAAAAAACATTTTTATACAATAATAACTGTATTGCACTATACTCGTTCATGTATATTAGAGTCCTTAAAGATAGAATCTGGCGACTTAATTAGTTTTGGAAAAACGTGCGACAGTGTATACATGAACGAGTGTAATGCAAAGCAATTATAATTGTGTTGTATAAAAAAATATTTCTTATGCAAGTCTTATTCATAATTGTCACCAAGTAAGTTTGAAAATTATGAGACAATTTATTTCACATAGAATAAAAATTGTCTGTACCAAAGCCGAATAACCAACTCAATATACAATAGCAAAACAATGGCCATTTTATAATTAAATATTAAAAAATTAAAAAGTTTTAATTTTTATTATATAGTTTATATTTTTATAATATCGTACATTATTATCTTAGAATATTATATTAAATATAGTTATATTATTATTATTATTATATATTATTATTATTTATCATCATACAATTTTTAATTCTACATATAATTTTTAAATATTATTGGTACATAATATTTTTAGATATTATTGGTACATTTATATATGTACATATGTGCGTAAGCAAATATAAAATTCATATAAAATCAGTGTTTGTTAGCTTTATTGCACTACTGTATTCTGCTACAAGAAGCCAGAAAGCATTTTCAGGTTATAAAATGATACGCTAGAGGAATAAGGATCGCAATGATTCTCGATTCTTTTCTATTCTTTCTCTCTGCGATGCGTCCGCGCGAGTGATGCAATAGTGTTTGTACGTATATGGACATACACCTATATATTGAGACTGAGAATTTGTTTCTCAGCATTGATAAAGCCGATCGCACACATTTTCTGTAACCGTAATCGTAACCTAACGTAATCTAACGTAACCTAACGTAACCTAATCGTAACGTAACGATTTGACCAATTGCATTGCTTAATTTGGCTGTTGCATTATTATGGACAGCCAAATTAAGCAATACGATTAGTCAAATTTTTATGTTGCGATTACAGTTACAGAAAGTGTGTGCAATCGGCTTAGCCCTGAAAACGGAGTTTCATATTCTCACTGTGCGAGATTTCCAATATCAATTCGGAGTTCACTCGTCATTCCTGCCGACCTTTAAGACTTTTGTACAATGTGAGACGATAGCGATAGAAACAAGGAAATAGCGATCAACAATATCCAATAAGAGATCTATTTTTTCGAAAAAGCAGTGTTTTCATTGGATATCGTCTATTGCTATCCTTCATTTTTATCGCTATTGTGCAATTTCCTTAAAAAAATATTAAGGGTCAATTTTACTAACCTTAATTTTACTAACCTTTATGTTAACCGACGATTAAAATCAACAAGGTGGCAACTGAAATGATAAGAATGCGGTTTCCTTTCACCTTTATTGTCTGTTGTCATGTCGGTTAACTTAACCCAAAGTGATTTAGGGCCAATGTCATCACCTTCGGTTAAATTAACGGACGGTTAAAATTAGCAGGGTGCCAACAGAAAATAGAGGTGAAGGAAAATCAAGCATTTTTATCAATTTAATTGCCACTCTGCCGTCGCTTAATCTAATCAAAGGTGATGAAATTGGCCCTAAATTGGCCCTTAATCTCGCAAATATTGTTACCTCTTTTCTACGATAATGATTGGTTGATGCACGATTGCTGACGTTGCTATTAAAAATGGCATCATTGTGTGCTATTTAATGTCATCAAGCACGTGTTTGTTCCACAATCGTTGGCCAAACTACAGCCATTTTAAAGCGTCAGATACTATCTCATCTCTCCTAGATCTTATTTCTCCTAGATTGCATTCCAAAACGTACTCTTCGAGAAATATTTTACTCGATAGCCGTTCCGAAACTTTCTTAAGCGTTTCTGATTGGTTCCAAGCAGATCATCGAGTAAAATTTTCCTTGCAGAGAAAATTTTTCATCATTTTAGAACCTAGCTCTAGATTTATAACATAAAAGAAATATTGCTATTGATCACACACATTCTCTACAAGAATCAACGTTCTTCAAATAAAAGTGAGTGTGCATCGAAAAAATGATTTTTTTATTAGCGCTTTGATCCGCCATATAACAAAACATTTGTTCGAAAATCTACTGTCTCAAAGTAAAGCGTTTGATTGAGCAATCAGGATAAAAGAAATTTTTGCTCTTGAAACGTCCTGCCATTTTTAAAAACTATATTTTAGCTAGTAATTAAGTATCGCATTTATTCTCGCAATACCCATGGAATATAAAACAATTATTTATTCCATTTACTTTTATTTCAGTTATTAATTAACTTCACAAATCGCTTATAATTCTACTTTTATATTTTATTTAATTTATATTATTTAATTTATAGAAATTAAATATATTTTAGTTTAATAAATAATTAATTGATTACTCAAGGAATTAAGAACTCTCCAGACTGATCAATCAGAAAGCGTTATTTAAAACTAGCTAGTTGCACAGCAGTAACATTCTAGAACTAACCTGCTGATTACTTTAAGATTAAATTTGCGAGCAAACTTTAACGCATTCAATAATATCGATACTAATATTTTACTTTTAAAATTTTAATAAATCATATAGAGAAATATGCATATAATAAATATCCATGCTTAAATTTAAGGAAACTATACTACACTTTATGGAATCATAAAACGCATATAATAATAATTTGTTGGAAATATTTATTTTATCTTTCACTTTATATCCTTATATCTTTTTACAAATAATTACATATAAAAGTCAATATTATTTAAATTTCAATATTATTTAAATTTTATTCGTAAAACAAAGAGTTAAATTTATAATAACTAATAAAATAATTGAAAAAAATGAAAGGAGAGGAAAAGAGGTCGATGAAAGCTTTGACGCGATTTTTATTGCGTAAATTAATATATTTAACACTAATAATACAATAATTAAAATGCCGAACTTTCGGTCCACTTCGGATCCTTTTCAATGGCGCGATTAATAATGACGACATAAAATCAATTTTCTTGTCTCTTACATAAATATCGAAAATCGGAGTGACGTATGTGAAACTCGGTGATTTAATGTTAATTAAAGCATTTATAAAGTGTCAAAATGATAGTAGATTGGCATGAATCTCACATATGGATTAATTTTGAGCTCGGATGTTAAAATTCTTGTTGTTCGATAAAATTTGATTGCGAGTCCAAGTTTCTATCTAAAAAGCTAATTGTTCGTCGGAAAAAGCGTGCGTCCAAAGTACTCGTGTGAAGCTGAGGAAAACAAGAGGAAGGAATAGAAAATAACTTATTATGATCAAACGCTGTAATTGAAAATTGAAAAAAGAGAGGGATGATAGTGAAAAGATTAAAAGACTTACAGAGTAATTAAACCGATTTATACGTAAAAAAATAGTCGACTTCATTTTAAGCAGTCAAATTTTCTTAAAACTGTGTGGTTGGTAATAGAGGAGCGAAGTAAATGTCGAGGCAGTAAATATTTAATAATAAACGTGTAATGAGAACAAGGATTATTACAAAGTGAAAAACAAGGATAAACAATTCTATAAAACAAAACAAGAAGGACAAAAAAACAAGGTTTATAATGATTAATATAGGAGACAATCAAAATAATACGGAAATAGATAAAATGAACAAGACAAAAAACATAAAGGAGGGGGGGGGGAGAGAAAAGTAGGAAAGGGAGGAGAAGGAGAGTGAATAGGAACTACATTATTAAGAACATTTTTTAATGATGGGGAGGAATAGTCAAAGAGATTCGTGTCGTCTTGTAGATTTACGCTGTTTTTTTGTTGTTTTATATATAGCATTTTAGAGATGAGTCTTTTGTAGAAGAGTCTTCGTCTAGTACTTGTCTCAATTAAAATTATGTCCTAGAAGTCAATGTTCTGTGACGACCGTATGATTCGATTCTTTATTTACATATTATTTTGACTGTCACCTACGTATACTAATCATTGTAAATCTTTTTTCATCTTGTTTTTCCTCCTTGTTTTGTTTTATAGAATTGTTTATTCTTCTTGTTTTTCACTTTATGGTAGTCTCTGTTCTCACGATACGTTTATTATTAAACATTTACTGCCTACGCAGTCCGCTTTTCTGTTACCAACTACAGTTTTAAGAACATTTGACTGCTTAAAATGAAGTTGACTATTTCTTTTACATATAGACCGGTTTAATTACTCTGTAAATATTTAAATCTTTTTACTCGCATCCCTCTTTTTTCAATTTTTAATTACAGCGTTTGATCACAATAAGTTATTTTTTGTACTTTCCTCTTGTTCTCTTCAGCTTTACACGAGTACTTTGGACGCACGCTCTTTCCGACGAACAATTAGCTTTTCAGCATAGAATCTTGGACTCGCTCAAATTTTGTCAAACAAGATTTTAACATCTGAGCTCAAAATTAATTCATATGTGAGATTCATGCCAATCTACTATCATTTTGACACTTTATAAGTTTACACCACTTTAGTTAACATTAAGTCACCGTGTGACACATGCGTCACTCTGATCTTCGATGTTCATGTAAGAGACAATTGATTTTATATCGTTATTATTAATCGCGTCATTGAAAAAAACCCGAAGTAAGCCAAAACGTTTGGCATTTTAATTATTGTATTATTAGTATTAAATATGTTAAATTACTCAAAAAGCTGCGTCAGAACTCCCATCGGCCTCTCTTCCTCCCCTTTCAATTTTTTCAATATTTATGATTTGAGCCTTTGTTTATGTTTACATTTAATTATAATTAAAACAAATTGTTATACAATGTTTTCATAAAGAGATAATCTTTATAAATCAATATGCTTTTTGTAACGCATTAATCAAGCAATAAATATTGTAGAATAAATTTAAGAAACTTATTGTATTTTATGGAATCATAAATTATATACATTACATATAATAATTATCTAAACAATTCTTTTCTAAATTATAGAATGCTAGAACTTTATAATTACCAGGACAGAAATAAATAGAACAAATGATTCTATAAATTAATAACCATAAATATTAACCATATTATGAAGGATTTGTTATTAGTATAGTAGATTTTTTAAAGTATTATTTAAGATAAAAAGCATGCGCATAAGAATAAGTCTTATATCGATGACACTTGATATTGCGAGTGATAAGTCGAATAGATCCGTAACGGCTTTTGAGGCTACGACCGCGGACGCCGAAATCTAAATAACAAGCGTATCGATCGACAATTCTCAGAAGAATTGTTGTTCAAAATCTCTTCTCGGAAGATCTCCATTGGATCTCCCTGAGACCCAAGTAGAACACAAAATCATAATAAAATTATGATGACATCAAGTAGAAGACAATTTAGAAAAAATCATTATAGAAAAAATCATTATGACGTCAATCGATAAATTTTTTAGGATGATTTATGATGAATTTTTGACATAACAATGATTTTCTGTTTTCATTTTTAGATCATTTTCAAATCATATTTACGTCATTTTTTATCAGATTATCGTGATTTTTAAGACAAATAAAGTCATGATGATATTCTAATGATATTTTATGACTTTTGTGTTCTATTTGGGGAATATTCCAAAGCGCAACGTATGATCTGCATACGATCTGAAAGCCCTTTGTTTCGAAAGTATATAAACTGCCGATTTTGGACCTCCGGCGGCATTCGCTCAGTATTCGCGCTTCATTACTATTTCATTATTCGTCCAGTTCATTATTATTTTGTGCCATTACAGTTTCATTATCTATTCAGTCATTAATATTTCATTACTATTTTGTACATTATTTGTTCAAGTATTTGCTTCTTATTATATATTCGCTAATTATTCGTTCGTCATAACATATCTTTATGTAGATTTCAATTAGCATTAAATTCATTAAATTTTACTGTCAATTTTGCGTTAGATTTTTAAGCTCAAAGCTGTATAAGTTAGAAAATGAAAGACTTTGTGCATACACCTGTGTATATCTAGTCACTCTATCTCATCTGGAAACTGAGGTTCGAGAAGGTCATAGAGAACGAGAAAAAGAGTTTAGCGTGTACAACGGGGTTGAGTGAAAAGAAGAATTTCCTGCTGCAATACGGTAAGTAATTACAATTATTAAAAACCTCGTTTCCCCACAAATATTAAAAATTTTAATTCAAAATTTATAATTGACTGACAATTCATTAATATTATTCCATTATTTCTTCATCCTCTAAATAATAAGAAATCCCCTATCAAGTATTGGCACGTTGCTGACAGTTTCCAGTCGCTATTATCCTACTATCATTTGAAATATTCCCATAATTATAAAATATCGATACTAGTTAAGATTTATAAATTTTATGCAAAATATATACTACTGTTGTCATTTAAACCTGATTTAACTTGGCGATATTCTGTTCTTCTTTTTGAAAATCCATTTTTGCTGAGCGCTTACCCAAGTAAAACACAAAAGTTATAATATGATATCATTAGGATATCATAATTAGAATATCATGACTTTATTTATCTCTTAAATGTCACTGATAAAAATGACGTAAAAATGATCTAGAAATGAAAACAAAATCATTGTTATGTCAAGAATTCATCACAAAATCATCATAAAAACTATATAAATTGACGTGATTTTTTCTAAATTTACTTCTACTTGATGCCATCATGATTTTATTATGATTTTGTGTTCTACTTGGGTATTACGATGCCCTGGTGACCCCCTTTTTACTTCTTTATATAACCTCTTAAAACCTAGTTGCTGAGCCGCGCTACTCAGATAGCCAAGACTGTAAGATCACGTATTGCAAATTGTGCACTACATATTATGTTAACAGAATTCTGACAGCAATTGAGCATGATCAGCCGTTTTAATTAATTGACAAAAATACAGCAGAAAACAAACAGTCTCTGTGTCATGATATAATATAAACAGTGCTGCAAAATTTAAGCAAAAATTCTCAATATAAAAACATTAGATTTTGAACATTGCATGTTGACACAATATATCAATAGAAATTAAATAAAAATTGAACATAATATAATACAGCATGCTACGTCGACAGAATATCGTCAGAAATAGAATTCATCTGCAAGCATGGCTGATAGCAGAATACTACAAAAATTAAACATGTTTTCAAAAGATAATTGCAGAAATACAGCAAAAATACAGCATGGTCTGTTGTCATAAAACAATAATAGAATCACATCGATCTTAATATCCCACACGGAACATGACATCCATTGGACCATATAGCCTCCATAGCTCCATGCGACATCTATTTCTATATAATATTATATATTATAAATTCAACAAAGAAAATTAAACAAAGAAAATTTTTAATTTATAAATTAAAATTCCATATTTCTGAATTATATAATTGGTTTATATTTTATAAAATCAAAAATATATTTTTTAGTTGTTTTTTTACACACAAATATATTTTTTAGTTGTTTTTTTACTCACAAAAGTAGATAAAGAGATAAATAAAATATATCCACTTGTCTAAATAATTATATTAAAAACAACTAATATATTTTTGATTTTATGAAATAGATTTCTTGATACAATAGGTACGCACACAAAAAAAAGAAAATGGTATTAATTTAACGAATTTATAAATGATAGTTTAGTTTTTAATTTTTGTAGAGAAAATATCTATAATAAATATATGTAATTATTTATAAGATTGATGTAGTCACTTTAAATTGTCACATAAAATGATAACATTCCACGGAGATTAACAAACCTATCATTAATCTCCCAACGACATGAAAATATTCGTCCAAACTCATTTCATTAATATATTCTTAATAAAAATCTTGCACGTAATGTTATATTAATATTCATATGACATGCCACAACTTCCTAATATTATTTTTATTAAGAAACTTTTACAAAAAAATATTACATTGGCAAAAATCGATTAATCACCATTTTCAA
>JBCAUJ010187432.1:0-12786 GCA_038406275.1 Cataglyphis albicans
TCGGAACCATCGTCGTATCTTATGTATTTCGACGTGAATAATTTATACGGATGGGCGATGTGTCAATCGTTGCCTTACGAGGATTTTCAATGGGTCGAGGACGTTTCGAGTATCGATTTAATGTCCGTGATGCCGAATTCGCCTACCGGTTATATTATAGAAGTTGACCTTGCGTATCCGTCCAATCTTCACGACTCTCACGCCGACTTACCGTTTTGCCCGACGCGCGATAAGCCGCCCGGAAAACGGCAGGACAAACTTCTCGCCACGCTGTACGATAAGCATCGTTACGTAACGCACTATCGTAACTTGCAACAATGCGTTAGACACGGATTGCGCATTACGAAAATACATAGAATATTACAATTCGCGCAATCTTTGTGGTTGCGCGATTACGTCGAACTGAACACGCGATTGCGAATTAGCGCTAAAAATGAGTTCGATAAAAATCTGTACAAATTAATGAACAACGCTGTGTTCGGTAAAACTATGGAGAACGTGCGTAATCACTCGGACGTTCGACTAGTGACTCGGTGGGACGGGCGATACGGCGCGGAAGCGATGATCGCTAAACCCAACTTTCATAGTAGGAGCGTCTTCGCGGAGGATTTAATGGCCGTAGAACTGCGCAAACTGGAAGTTAAATTTTACAAACCGATTTACGTAGGAATGTGTATCCTCGATATATCGAAGATTCGCTTGTACGAATTTCATTACGAGTATATGTTACCGTTGTATCGAGACAAGTGCGAAGTAATGTACACCGACACGGACAGTCTTATTTATCGCGTCGAGTGCGAGGACGCGTACGAGGATATGAAGCGCGATATCGATAGATTCGACACGAGCGATTACGCGATGGACAATGCGTACGGTATGCCTCTTGTTAATAAGAGAGTACCGGGTTTAATGAAAGACGAGAATAATGGCGCGATTATGACGGAATTTGTCGGACTTAGAGCGAAGATGTACGCGCTGCGAGTAGACGGTAGAAACGAGACGAAGAGGATCAAAGGTGTGAAGAGCGCTGTCGTCGCGAGAACGATAACCTTCGACGATTACGCGCGTTGCCTGCGACGAGATATCGAGATGACGCGCGAGCAGTCGTGCTTAAGATCAAGGTTACACGAAGTGTACACGATATCGGAGTCGAAGATCGCGCTTAGTCCATATGACGACAAGCGGTACGTCGTACCCGGAACGACGAATACTCTACCGTGGGGGCATTATAAAATACCTCTGTAATAATCTTTATTTTTTTAATCTATAGAATTTTATTGTTATGTAATAAATAACGTATAATAAAATACAATTATTTTATTAATAAACTATTTTAAAATACATTTTATAATACAGTCGCTTTGTTTATCCACGAATTGTGCGTCTCGTCCATTCCCAACCATTTCACGTAAATCTCGTCGCCCCTTCGGCGTAGCACCTTCTCCACGAGGTAAACGTCGGGATCGGAGACGCGCTGCAACTCGTGCTCGTAGAATCCTCCGGCGATCGGCTCGTCGCGCGAATCCTTCAATAGATACGTCACGGGATTGGTTCGCTGCACCTTGGTTATTCGAAATATCTCGGTGGTCCAATTGGGCGTGAAACCTTTCTCGAAGATCGTTTTAAATTTGCTAACGCGTACCGGATCGTTCAGCTTAAATTTCGCGGGAGCGGCTATCTTTACGTTGCTGTACACCGTGTTTAAAAGTTTATCGGCGATCGCGGGAGTCACATCGACGGGTCTCATACCGATAGCGCGATGCTTTCGCGCGTTGTACTCTTTTACGAGACGGGGCAGCGCGTCGATCCACTTGTACGTTCCGTTTAACGTGAAATACTTCCACATGGAGTTCTTAAGCGTGCGATTGAATCTCTCGACGATCGACGCCTTCATCACCGAGTACGTCGAGTAATGATTCACCCCGTGCTTCTCCGCGAACTTTCGCACCTCGGCGTTGTAGAATTCTTTTCCTTTGTCGGTCTGCAGATTTTTCGGACACCGTTTAGATTCTCGCGTTATCTTAGATAACGCTCGGGCGACCTCGCCGGCGCTCTTGCTCTTGAGCGGTACGGCCCACGCGTATTTGCTCAACGCGTCGATAACGGTGAGTATGTAGTTGTGGCCTTTGTTGAGTCTCGCGTAAGGACGCATCTCGACCACATCCGCCTGCCACAGGTCGTCGTACCCGCGCACCGCGACGCGGCGACGCGGGAAGTTTCTTCTCGCGGGCGCGTGCAACTCCTCCACCAGTCTTCGTTTTTCGGCGCTCATCTTTTTTTTATCGAAATAACGTTTTTTTACGATCGCTTTCCTTTCTCGTTCGATTTTGATATCGAAAGAGCCGCTATCGAAGCTGACGAGTTCGTCGAGCTTGCTTTATTAGAAGATTGGGTCGCGGCTTTTTCTAAACCTTTTATACATTTATTCAACTAGTTAGATTTTTTTGTTAATCGCAATGTTAACTCTTCCAATTTCTTTATCTTCGTTACGGAATTTGCCGCGATCTGTGATTTCTCAGTCAGTCTCTGTATCGTTTTATGAAGTTTTATGCTTTTCGTAAAGATATTTGTCATAAATTGCGATACGAAATTTCTCACAGCGACGATTTGTTTGCTCAGATTTTCGTTTCGTTTATTCAGATCGTCGGCGTTTATCTCGATTTTCGAAACGACGCTCTCCGCGGCGTTTACTCAGAGCGCTTTCGAGCTGCGCTAGTCTCACGAACAACAGGACGACGCCTTGCCCCGCTTCGTCCGCGTCCTTTCTCAATTGCGATCTTCTCAGTGTTCTCGCGGTACTCGATCTTATCCTTCTTCACGGTGCCTAACGTGAGATCGACGTAGCTCTTGCTTGTCGCGTCGGCGTCCTGCTTCAGCGAGACTAAGCGTCATATCTTGCACTCTCTCGCATCGTTCTTGTCGGTGGAACTCGCGCACAACGCGTTATTGCGCACGTAATTAATCGCAGGGATTCGATAACCGGACGTAGTCTTCCGGCATCATTGCCATGTTTCTTCAGAGATATACCAAATTTGTTCACGGATATCGTGCGTGTCTCGCGCGCGATTGGGACGATCGCCGACGCGACCAATCGATTTATAGAATTGCGCCCGCTCCGCGAAGCTCTTTGAGTATCAATAGAATCTTGTTATCGTAAGCGTTGTTTCCAGATCGACGCGAAGCGTCTAGTAATCGCAGACGATCCACTAATTCGTTCGGATCGTCCCAATGAACATAATCGACATTTTCCGTGACTCGCATAGTCGACGATACGCGATCCGCGTCCATCTTCGCGCTGGCGTATTGTAAAAGCGGAGCGATAACGTGTTTATACTTGTCCCTTAATTCCTAAAATGGGGTTACTAGCTTTTTTATCGCGCTTGTGAGCGTTCGTCGTTAATAGTATATTCCTATTATTTTACTATTCTCAGTGTATGCGAGATTATTGGGCATTCTCTTGAAGATCAATTTGTACAAACCTGGAGTATCGTATCTGATCCCGTTTAATAGTATAGAATTGTCAACGTCTACGTTGAATCGCTTATCTCCGAACATCGCGCCATCCTCGTCGATATATATACTCCGTAAACGTGATCGATCTTGCTCGATTTTTCTTATTCGAGAAGAGCCCCTACGTACTTTCATCCCAACGGTCCTAGCTGAACGTGCAACATTTTACGACCCTGAGAAGTTCGAAGAGTTCATTTAACGGATGTTTCGAGCATTAAGAGCGATTCGAGATCCTCAAACATCTCTTCTTTGCCTAGCGCTAGTGGATCTCTCTCGGAGGGGATGCGTCTAACGGAGTAGAGCTTGCAAGCGCCGTCTTGGTTGTACCCGTTTCGCTTCAGACTTTTCCCGCGTAGGAGTTAGCAATTTCTTTCTCTTCCATTTTCTCTCGACGTTCGTTGCGGATTCGGCGTCGACTGTCTCGTTTGATCGCATCTCGCTCGTTTCGTTCGGCGTGTACGGCGATGTGGCGTAGCGGCTCGACGATCGGCTTGAAACGGGTCTCCATAGCGACCGCGCTCTCCATCTTGTCGATCTTCAACGTTCTGTGTTTCCTACGAATCGAAGCGCGCGTTTTAGCTATTTCCTTCGTCGTCTTCTCTCGTTCGTCGATATTCTTCGTAGCCATCGCAAATGGATCCTCTCTCACTCGCGCACGTTCGACGTATCCGCGACTACTGATCGCTTTACGGTACGGCGAACCATATCGTCTTAAATTCTCGTCTATATCTGTCGATGCGAAGCGCGCTGTCTTTGTCTATCATTAGAAAGCCGTATTTGCGCTGCCAACACGCGCAACACAGCGCGTGAAAATCTTCGTACGATATATCGTTGTTCACGTAATTATTATACGCGTGCCGTAAGTTGGTGTCGCCCTGTTTAAAAAAACTAGCAGATTCGTGTTATCTCGTATTAAGTGTTTCGATATCTTAGCGTACGTTTGACACAGATAGAAGCAACCGATGTTCGAGTGTCGGCCCATAGCGAAGTATCCCCTGACGATGTTCTGTTTATCGCATGCTACGTCATCGAACACGAATATCGAATTCGGAAGCGCTTCGCTAGGCGGAATAACGTCAGAGTTATTGGAAAATGTAAAATAACCGATATCCTCTATCGGTGCCAAGTTTTGAAAAAATATCTATATTTTGGTTGTTGCAACGATTTCGAGCAGACTTATTAGCGCGTTCGTCTTACCGCAATTACAGGGACTGCAAATGATGCAACAAATATCACTCGGTAGAAGACGACTGTGTCCGCGCTCCTGCGTCGTCCGATGATTGCGCTCTACCGAGATTCGTCACCTTTATTATGATCGACTGTTGCACGAAGCCTCTTGATCGCATATGCGGTACACTCGCGAAATTAGACGAGGCTCTCTTATTTATATACCAATCTGTCGTCGTCGATTGCGCAGTAGCGAATCGCGCGCGGTCGATCGAGATGTTCATCCTACTATTAGACAGCAACGATATAATCGAGCTTACCACCGAGCTTGCGGTTTAACCCGAAGACGATCGTGCTGACATTTCGGTCGCTACGTGAACCGAGTGTGGGAGAAACTGCTCGAACATATAAGAGCGAACTCGGAAGTACGGTGCTACCGTCAATGCCTAGAATACTACAATCGTTCCTTGCAACGAACATACATCGACGGACCGGCATCGCTCATTAAGGATTGCGGCGAATGTAATTCTCGAAGCGGAACGGTGTAACCGGTGATATCGGCGATGCGATTATTATACAGAGCGATAAACGCGCTGCCCTTCGAGCTACACATACCGGGCTGTCAATTCTGCAGGCCGTCTCGCAAAGAGACTCACGCGAGGCGATCAAGGCGGCAATATATTAGATCGGCCTGCCGCGAGCACGACATACTCGCGAAACGGCGATCTCGCTGATCGAGCGCTCGCCTGGAGAGTGCGTATCGCGGCGAGCGACTCGACCTTAGACGAGAGATCCGCTGCGATGGCCGTATGGATCGCAAGGATCAAGAAAGAAGAGCGGGAGGAGGAGAACAATCGCTACGAAGAAACGAAAGCTTCCCGTAACGAAACGCGGCGGCTTTTTGCCTCTGTTACCATTGCTGGGAATTCTCGGCTGGAGGAGCAGCGGGAATCGTAAAAGCGGTGAATGATGATAAAGCGGTGCGACGGAAGGTCGCGATTTGTGGTCGCGGGACAAGGGTCGCGCCTTACAAATGTGGAAGCGGTGCATCTTCGACGAGAAAAAGAGCAAGCGTTAAAAAAACTTCGTGCAAGGCGCTAGGGATTCTTCCATCCGTCGGCGTAATGACGGACGACAGTTGAATCGCGTCGCGATACTCTCACGTGTGCGTCACTTCAGAGGCGTGTTTATACGCGACGCTCCTCCGGCGTGAGTGCGCCGTAACGAGAGCGGTATTGTTAATTTAGACGACGCGTTGAGGTCGGGCACTCATTGGGTGGCATATGTGAAGAGGGGCGACGACGCGACCTACTACGATAGTTTCGGCAGTCTTCGTCTGCCGCGCGAACTCGAACGATATCTCGGACGCGGTACGACTATTCGACACAATCATAGCTCTCAACAAACGAGCGATCAGAGCATCTGCAGACAATACCTGAGATTTCTCCGAGAGATCGATTGGAAAAATTTTTGGCTATAACATCAGATCGTTAGTCGATCGAGGGCGCTTATCGATCATGTCGCTGATTCTTACGCTATCCGGATGAAGCAGCGATTTCACGGCGAGCTATTTTCCGCATTTGGATCTGAGCGATGGCGATTACGAGTTAGGTCTCACTAATTTCGAGACCTACAACACGATACCGTAAATTCTGCGAACAATAAAAAAAAATTTTCTTCGACGATAACGACGGAGTTATTGCGATTGCCGTCGGATCTTACGAGTTAAACGCTGTAAACGCGTATCTAAAAGCCACGATTCGTTGCAAATGGCTAACGAAAAAAAAGGAGCGAAAGCGAGGCGAGGGCAAAGAAGAACCGGAAACGAGAGACAAGCACGATAATTACATATACAACGACCGCGATGACGATTTTTTCGATGATGATAAAAACGGTGAGAAGAGCGAACGCACCATAGAGCTTCGCAGAAACGATAACACCATGAGAAGCAAGATCAAGTGCGTATTGGATAAATTTTACTAAACCCGACAATATCAGTTCGTTATTAAGCTTCTCGTTTCATATACTACAACCGAATGAATAGTATGCTTTCGATAAACCGGTAAATTATGGCCGTATTATGGCCGTTAACATTATTCGCGTAGAGTGCAACGTCACGACAGGGGCGTATCATAACGACAAATCTGCGCACACCATACACGAATTCGCACCGAACGTCCCGCACGGATATAAAGTATTGGAAATCCCCGCGGATCATTTACCTCCCGATCGTCGCGCGAATCATATCCGATATAACTGTGCGCGTCGTGGACTAGAATGGAGACTCAATCGATTTTCGAGGCGAGGAGATAACGATTCGTCTACGACAAAGGGAGACGCGCGCGATGCTTGTCGTGAACAAGTCGAACGCAAATAACACTCCCACCGTCGCCATAGATGCGAAACCGAAGAACGGCCCTAGATGCGAAGAGGAGGAAGGGAAAGAGAAGATTAACTGATGCAACTTTTCTGCGCTCTTTGGATTTCGTCGTTCCGAAAACGGCTTCTCCGTGAGAGCGAAATGAGCATCTTGAGCATCGCCGGAGAACCGGTCTTCAGCGATCGCATCGTCAAGATCAAGACTCACACGTATAACTCTTACGCCAATATCACATTTGGAAATAGCGACGAGATACGAATTCCTATACAACAACAGGATCTGTATACATTAGAGAGTTTCCTCTATGTCGAGGGCAGACTTGAGTCAAAGAAACTATCGGGCGCGGATGGGGAAAGCTCGTCGAGATTGGTAACAATTTCATCGCGTTTATGTTCGAGGAGATTCATTACGAGCTCTATGGGGTGGAGATTGATCGAAGCAGAAATATCCGAATAACGAGCACGATCAAGAATTACGCGTCGCTGACGGTCGAGAGAAGCAATATATTACAAAATGCCGGATGGGACTTTGCTGCGAAGAATCATTCGGTCGATGATTTTAACTTTTGCGTACCTCTCAGCGTGTTGCTAGGTTTTTGCGAGGGTTACAAGCGCGTCGTGATCAACGCGCGACACGAACTCATCTTGATACGAGCGCGCAATTCACAATTGTCACGTATCGCACCTAAAATCGTTCTATTGAAGATACAATGGCGAATGCCTCACGTAGTGTTAAACGATGTTAATAAATTAGCGTTATTGCGTACATTGGATAGCGGAAAATATCTGAGCGCTTTTTGTTTGTGGAATCTCTATGAGTTTCCGCTTCTGCAGAGCACGACAAACACTCGTGGGTGATCAAAGCGGCGACGCAACTCGAGAAACCGCGATACGTTATCTTCGCGCTGCAATTCGGAAGGAAAAACGTTCTGCTTCAGGATACTTCCCTGTTCGACGATTGTAAATTGACCAATGTCAAACTGTATCTTAATTCGGATTTTTATCCCTATGACGATATGAATCTGAATTTTGGAAAAAATAAAATCGCTGTATTGTACGCCATGTACTCGAAATTTCGAAAAACGTACTACGGATGCGATAAAGACGAAGCACTCTTTAATCTAGTCAAATTTAAAACGTTCGGTCATTGACTGTTCTCGACAGAACGAATCCATCAAGAGCGCCACCGTGGACGTTCATATAGAGTTCGACTGCAAGGAGAACGTTCCCTCTAACACTACAATCTGTCTCATTATTTGCGATCGGTGGTAGAGTATAATCTGCTCACCAACGTCGTGCGCAGAATTGTGTAGGATAATCTAGTATAGCGATAAATAAAAAAATATGGAGGGAGAATAAAATGCTTAAAAAGAGGAAAATCTAGAGAAGCATTCTAACTTCGACTTGCAACGACAATGGACACATCGATCTTTGCCAACCTCCAGAGTTTTATCGTTAACGAAAAATTTATCGCGAAAGAGATAACCGTATTGAAAAACAGTAGAGAATTAACATATCATATCTTCAGCGCGTCAATGTAGTGGGATTTGTTAACGAAGGTGGAGAAAACGCAAGTTTGTTGGTTAACCACCAATCATCATCAATTGAAGTGGAACGATGGGTACGCCAATTACAGGTCAATAAGAGATTCGTTCGAGATGCCGTTTGTCGTGGAATTAATCCTGATTTCGTGGTGCGTATATACGTCAAAGGCTACGAAAAGAAGAAGTGGCTTACCGAGATTCTAGGAAACGTCAACGAAAATCGCGATCACCGTCGAGACCATCGACGCCGATTTCGAAGACATCGGTCGACTAGAAATCCTGAACGCTTCGTGGGCCCTTCACTGCGGATACCACGCGAAGAATTGTGCGTTGGAGAACGTTTGTAAATGGCGCGACTGGTGGTTGGAGCGATGCGACGGTTTGAATGATATTTGATTTTAATGTATTATATAATCATAAACTGAGCTTCCGTTTCCGTGTCGGAGTGTGTGTGAACGCGTTTCTGTGGCGGTGTGGAAGCGTGTATGAGTAGGTGAGATAGAGCTGAAGCGAGAGAAAAGTGTGGAAAAGAGAAGAGAGTGAGGCAAGGATGTGATAGTGGAGGAGAGTTGGATTAGAGAAGATCTTGGCAGGTGGAAAAGAGCAGAGGTTGTATTGAGGTTAGTTTCTACCTAATGGTAGAAAGGGAGCTCAGATAAGAAAAGAGAGAGGGAGATCGAAGTAAGAGAGATAAAAGGTAGGAAGTAGTGTGAAGTTGGGAAAGAAATAGAGAGGGCACTAATGATAGGAGCCAGAGTAAAGCAGGGAATAGATAGTGAGAAGATGGAGGACAAATCAGAAAAGTATGTGAAGGAAAAGAAAGAAAGTATGGGAGACATAGAAGAGCTATTAAGAAAGAAAAAGAGGCTGATAGAAGAGGGGAAAAAGAGAGGTTTTCAAAAAAAGACAAGACTTCAAAAGAGAACAGCTAGATCGCCGGTATCGAAATTAAGGGCAGAAAAGGAAGGGACGAACAGGGGGGAGTGGGGAAGCGAGTTGGTGAAGTGGTTATTGGAAATTAGAAATTTAAGAGAAAAGGGCGGGATAGCAAGGGATGAGAGAGGAAATGAGGGAGACCACGGAGGAGCACAAGGAAGTAATGTTAATGGAGATAGAGAAATTGAAAGAGGAGCTGAAGATAAGGGGAAATGGGAAGAAGAGAAACAGGGAATTAAATAAATTAAATGAAATCGAGAAAGAAATGGGAGTTCTAAAGTTAGAAGAAAGGAATGGTCAGGAGAGAGTAGAGAGGGAAGAGAGGGGAGTGGGAATTATGAGTAGAGTAGAGGAGAAAGTAGAGAGGATGAAGAGGAAGTGGGAAATGAGAGATAGCAAAGAAAAGAGAAGAAATGTAATGGTTAACACGTTGAGCGCCACGTCAGCCATCGGTGGCTGACACTGGACTTTCCGTTTAGGCCGCGTCAGCCACTGGTGGCTGACAGCGTATAACATGATATAGAACTATAAAATTTACACTGTTTTAAGGAATTACAGAAAATTTATTTAAAATTTGCATGGCGCTCAACGTGTTAAAGGAGTAAAGGAAGGAAAGGAGAGAATAGAAGTAGAAATAAAGGATATATTAAAGGGGATAGGAGCGGAGGAGAGTATAAAAGGGGTATGAATTATAAAGGAAAAAAGAAAAGAGAGGTATGGCGGTTGCAGAGTTGGCAAGTGAGGAGGAAAAAAGAAGAGTGATGGAAAGCAAGAGAAGGTTGAAAGGGAACATCGAAGAATGGCAAAATAAACATAGAGGGGAAAGCTCTTTAGTTACTAAAACATATTGGAGAGAAAGAATGGATTATTCTAAACGGGTAGGGGGGGGGGTGTGAAGGGAGATGAGAGAAGGGGACGTATACTGAGGGAAGGGGAGACTTAGTAATTGACTACGTGTTAGTAAGAGAGGAAAGAGGTAGTAAGGATGGAGGTGGGGGAGAATATAGAGTCAGATCACCATTCGTTAGTAGTATGATTGAAAGGAGCAAGTATAAAAAGAGAGTTACAGAGAAAGGAAATAATTAAGAGAATCAGAGGTAATTGGAAAAAAGAAGGAGGAAGAAGGTTCGAAGAGAGAATAGGAAAGATTAATATAAGGGATAAATAATGAAATAAAGGAATTAGGGAAGAGAATCAGGAGACGGAGGAGCGGAGAAGAAATTTAAGAGAGTAGAGGGAAAAGGGAGAGAGTGGGAGAATACAGGGAGGCAAAAAGAGCGGTAAAGATGGAGCTAAGAGCATGGAAAAGGGGAAAGAATAAGGCGAAGACATACAGACAAAAGAAAAGGGAGTATAACAATTATGTGAGGAGAAGAGGAAGGAGGAGAATGAGAGATGGAAAAGGTAAATACAAAAGACGAGGATGGAAGAGCAAATTTGAGAGATAGTGAATAGAGAAAGGAAGAAGTGAGAAGGAATAAATAAGGAGATAATGATGGAAGAATGGGAGGAGTATTTCAGGAGCCTGCTGGGAGGCGTAGAAAGGTAGGTGGTAATGGGAGAAAAAGATAGAAAAGCGCTAGATGAGCAGCCAGATCTGGAAAGAGAGGAAATCAGGAGGGTGATAATGAAGGCAAAGAACGGAAAGGCGATGGGGATTGATGATATCCCAGCGAGGTATGGAAATATGGAGGAGGAAGATTGGGTTTGGAGATTTTACAGCAAAGTGTGGAGGGGAGAAGGATGCCAGAGGATTGGAAAAGGGAGTAATAGTGACGGTGAGGAAAAAAGGGGGAGGAGAGGTAGTAAATGTGTAAAGAGGAATAAGGTTGATGTCGACGCTATACAAGATATACGCAGCGGTTTTGACAGAAAGATTGAAGGAGGAGGCTGAAAGTATGGGGTTGCTGTCACCAAGCCAAGGTTTTAGAAGGGAAAGGAGACGGTAGATAGCATATATTTACTGAATTTTTTAGTAAATAAGCAATTGGAGAAAAAAAGGGAAATTGGTGACAGTATTTATAGACCTAAAGACTGTTTTCGATTCAATGAATAGAGAGGTGGTGCTGGAAGAGATGAGAGAAGAAAAATGAGGAAGAGGTTAGTGGAGAGTTTAGTGAGAGAGATTTTGAGGGAATCGAAATGCAAAGTGATGGTCGGAGAGGAAGTGGGGAGAGGTTTTTGGACAGCAAGAGGAGTGAGGCAAGGGTGTTCCTTAAGCCGTCTGCTGTTTAATTTAGTGTTAGCGGATCTCGAGGAGGAAATGGGAAAAGATGGGGAGGGATGAAACTAGGGGAGGAGAGGATATATATGTTGTCATACGTGAATGATATTTGGAACGATACCAACGCGAGCGTTGATGGCGGAGGATAAGGGCAGATGAAGTAGAATATGTTAGAAGTAGAATATGTTAGAAAGGCAAATTGATAGGAAGGGACTGGAGGTAAATATGGAGAAGACCAAAATAATGAGATTTAGGAAGGGAGGCGATAGATGAAAGAAGGTGAGCTAGAGATGGAAAGGGAAATCGCTAAAGGAGGTGAAAGCTTTTAAATATTTGGGATACACGTTTCAAGCAAATGAGAATCAGGAGGGGCATATTAAAGAGAGGGTAAAGAGAGCAGCGATGGGGCAGGTATGGAGCCTAGGGAAGAGAAAGTTTGAGAAGGATTGGTGTAGAAGGTTATGGTTGTTTGATAGATTGGTGTGGATGATAATATGGGGATATGGGGTAAAGATATGCGGATGAAAAGAGAGACAAGGGGTGCTGAAGGCAGAGAGAAGCTGGAGAAAAGTTATTTAAGATGGGCGCTGGGGATGGATAGTAGGACACCGGGACATATGATAAGGGAAGAGATGCAGAGAGATAAATTGAGATGTAGAGCAGGAAGATTGGCGTAGGGCGGTTTCGAAAGGAGATTAGAGGAAGGGAGAGGAGCGGACCCTGGAATGCTTAGGTGAACTGAAGAGTAGAGCAGAGAACGAAAGGGAGTTATCGGATTGGGAAAGAGAAAGGAAAGAATTTTTTCGAGTGAGAGGGGCAGAAATTAGAGAGTTAGAAGGTAAAGAAGGGGATAAACATGGGAAAAAGTAGAAAAGAAAGAAAAGAAGTTGTAGGCGGAAAAGGGAAAAAAAGATAAGGGACTCCATATAATAAATGGTACGTGAGGGTGAAAGCAGAGGAAATACCAAAGTGTTAAAGAAAGGATGGGGGGAGAACAGATGGAGAAGAGTAGTTAGGTTTAGATTG
>JBCAUJ010187643.1:0-12650 GCA_038406275.1 Cataglyphis albicans
ATTTAATAGTTTTTTTATTTTTTGTTTTCTTTCACTTATTTCGGATTGTTGTTCTTCCCATTCTTTTCTTTTTTCTTCTTTATTCATTTTTCCTTGTGTATAAGCGAGCAATTCTATTTTGTTTACTTCTCCGATGATGGCATTGAATATGAGTTCTTGACTTCCTTTTTTCATATTTTCACTAACCTTTCTTTCATGACGGAACCGCCTGCGACGAGAACCATTTTTTGGGTGGTGATGTATTCTCCTAGCCTGAAGTTGTCTAGTGAGAATGATGGTGGATAGAATTTTGAGTTAATTCCGGTTGTTTTATACGTTTTATCTCCTTCGGGGCTTTCTAAGGCGTATCTTTTTCTCTCAAGGTATTTTGCTGTATAGTTTTCTTTTTCACAGTTCCACGCTCCTAACCGTTCGGAGTCCAAGTTTTTAGGTTGGCCTTTTATGGTGTGCACGCTGTCGGTGTCTGTATATGCTACATTTTCCCAACCTATTTCTCGGCATGTGTCTAAGAGGTTACATCTTGCATATGCTGTTATGAATATAGAGATAGGGAGATAATAGGTTTGTTCTTTTTCTTCTATTTCTTCATGCCATCTTAAGATTTCCTTTTCGTCTAGATATGAGTGCCCTTTTATGGTTTTAGGGTTTTGGGCGAATTTTCCTGATGGAACATTTAACATTGCTTTTGCGAATTCTCTTTTTGATTTATTTCCTTCTCTACCGGCTTTTTCTTTCATTGCGGCAAAATGTTCCACGTATGGGGCCAGAAGTCCTTTTTCTCCTTCGAACGCGATAATTTCTTCTATTTTTTCTATTTTGAAATCATAGTCTTTTTTTAGGGCTTCATATTCTACATGTGTGAGGTGGCAAGTGATTTCTTCACCGAAGTCAATATATGCCTTTGCACCGCGAGAGTTTGTAGAGCCATCTGCTAACCATGGAATTACATTTTCTTTTGCTGCTACATAAGAGAAATGGAATTTTCCCATCCAAACACCTTTAAATGCGTTTGTTGGTATTTTGTCTATATAGATAGGATTTCCGGTAGGTAGGGTGCATTCTTTCATCACTGAAGGATACATTGAATTTCTATCGTAGACATTTATTTTAATTTTTTTATTTTTAAGTTGTTCATTTACCAGAACTAAGCCGCCTGAGTAATAAGGCCTTAAATTTTGCCATATTTTACTTGATATTTTTGGGGCTTTGAATTGGAGTTTTGGTTGTATTTCTTTGAGCCAAGCGAAAGCATCAGCTCCGATAGTTAGTGGGGTGTGTTTTGAGGGTGCGAACAGTTCGGTTCTTTTATCGACGGCTTCGGCTAGCCAGCAGATGTCTCGCCTGAAGTATTCTAGGAATTCTGGGGAGATGGTGGAAGGCACATTTTCATAATATTCCACTTCTTCCATGGGTTCGCGCCCCAGCCATCCTTTAAATATTTTTTTTAGGCCTTGTGGACTTGTTTCGAACAGGCAAGAAGCTTCTCGGAACTCTATTGTTCTTTTCTTTTTGCCGCGTCCTTTTTCGCCTTTTTGAGTTACTTTAACAGAGAACATTTTATGATATAGGCCGACTGTTAACTCTTCATATTCCCATTCTTTTTCCGACACTAGTGGTAACAAGAAAGACCATTCGAATTTTAAGTTGTAACAATAAACTATTTCACCGCTATGATTGAGAAATAGGCTGTCAATGCAATCAGAGAGATTGCGGAAATGAGAAAAACCATTGGCATCACCATAGCCAGCAAGATAAACAGTTGGGCGTCGGTTGGGGTTTGTTGTTGTTTCTGTGTCATAGGTCAAAACCATTTTTTAAGTTTTTCCAGAGTTGTTTTTTAATTATATCTCTATCATCTGGTGCGAACTCGGGTTCAATTTCCGCCAAGGGATTTGGCATGTTTATGAGTTGCTCTTCTCCCATCTTGTCCAACTCCTGTCTACTCACTCTTTCGTTAGTTTCTTTGACAAGTTCAGTGTCTACAAAATACTGTGCAAGAGTAGTAAAGTCAAACCCATTCTCCATAGCTTTTAGCGCGCCTTGAGGGTCTCGCCGCGCCATCTCGAATATGAAGGGGTTTCCTGTGGCCCAAGCGGCTTTCAGGAACTTAACCCACTTTTTATAGTCGCTTGGTTTTTCAAACCCTCTTAGGTCTCTTTTTTTATTTTTAAAGGCAGCATGAGAAACGCCACTGAGGGAAGTTCGTTTGTTTTTTGAGTTAGGGTATTTGGTTTTAGGGAGTGTTTTAAGTATCTCCTTTTCTTTTTTCTTCGAGCTTGTCTTTGCAAGTTTTTCCAGTTTTTCACGAGTTTTTTTTCCTACGTCCGCGACGTCCTGTGCGTCCAGGTGGTATCCTTTCTTCATGAGTTTGCTAGCGATAGAAGAGGCTTTAGCCATTTCTTTGCGTTGCCTGTAGATTTTATCTACTTGTCGCGTGGCTTCTCTTTTTGCCTGTTTATCCATCTGACGCCACGAGCCGGATATTAAACCTTTTGATTTAAGGTAATTAAACCTTTTTCTTTCTTGTTCTACTGTTCTTCTTGCCATAGAAAAAAGGGGGCATTTAACCCCCTCTCCTTCGAAAATGGTTATTTAATGACGCGCATTGTATTGATGAACCGACCGCTTTTTTGCTCTTTTTTGAAGAGCAGCTTAATGCCGCGCCACGATGAAGCTTCACCGTAAACAGCTTCAAGCAGTTTAACCATATTTGCCAGTACGGGAGAAACTGTTCTATGCCCTTCTCCATTTTCATCTATGAAGATGGTGACAGGTAGTTTTTGAATTTCCCCTGTATTTTTGCTCGCCAGCTCCTGATTGCCGGCGGAAATAACGCCATGGCAGTTAATTGTGACTTCTCCCTTGTTAGCTGCCATCTCCTCTGAAATTGAATAGGGTGATGAGATGGCATTGAAGAAGTCATCTTGGTCTTTAATGACGGCTGTATTTACATTTGCTTGGACGATTTCGTTGGACATTTTTATTCCTCACCTGTTAGTCGTTTAATGATGAATTCCGCGTTTTCCTCTGTCGGAACTGTTATTTGGGCGTCCGCGGCCTTGAATGTGATGGAAGTTTCAATCCTACCCTCTTCTTTTAGTTTGACACTTAAGAAGACAGCGAAATTTTCACTCTCCACAATCGGCACTTCAGAAATAGAAGTCAAATGATATGGGGATAGAATGAACTCATCGGCACCTTTTTCCAGCTCAAAAGTTTCTCGAATGAAAAGAGGTGGCTCTATGATAGAACGGTAGGCGGTGGTTGTTATTGAATTCGCCGTCCGCCTGTGCGTCATAACATAATATTTCGCACATTTTCTTTTTAAATTGAGTTCCGCAATGAAAACAGTCACGGAAGTTTTGCCGATTAATTGGGCGGAGATAGGTTCTTCCCCATAAATCTGCCAAACCGAGAAGCCAGGGAACTTCATGAGTGTAATGTTTCCCATACTCACTTCCCTAAAATTTCTTTAAGCCAACGACCCAGTTCGTTGCTGATAGGCGCCCATGACTGCCCGACATCAAACTTGACAAAGCGATGAACATTTTTAGGGTTTTGCTGTTTATTGTTGGTGATGTCCACAACAAGCGGCAGCTTTAGCATATAAGACGCGGTACGCCGGCAAGACATTTCAGAGTTCCCTGTTCCTTCTATTTCTTTACCGTCCATTGACCAGGCTTTGAATGAGTAGTCTTTCATTTTCTTTTGTTTCTCCATATTGCTTCATTGACAACTGTTGTCACATAGACAGATAGAACGATATTTATCGCTATCCAGATTAGAGATATCATATTTTTTCTCCTTTCACTACATATATAAACTTTTAAGTATGCTTTGTGAAGAACTTTTTTTAAAAAAAATATATAGGCATTATATAAGATTTCAGGGCGTGCCCTATAAATCGCGCGTCTTCCGTGGAAGCCGGCCTGAAAAGCCCCACGGATGATTACTTCTAGGCTAGGGGGCAAGATGGAGAGCACGTCCGATTTTAATACTGACGATTTTTTTAATCGTGTCAGGCCTAAGCGCAATTTTAGAGACAACGCCCCGCCTGAACCTGAAGACATTCAGAAAAATGCGACTTTCATCCAACCCGATAAATTTATTTTTCCTTATAGTGAAGTTCCACGCGGGACAGCTAAAAAACCGTCAGGAATTGGAGATACGGTAAATAAATATGCGCCGCTAGTCCTAGGGGCTTTAACGACTTTGTATGGTGTGTTTCAATTAACAGCAGGCCAAACGCGTCTAAATACTAGTGGCGTTTCACAAGTCCCTGATGTTTTTAAGGGTAAAGATGATGATGGCGGGTCGGATGACCCATTCGATGACGGCCAAAAACCCCCTAAGGAGTGAAAAATGAGCGAACAAACACCAGAAGACAGAAAGAACGAAAGTGTAGGTATGGAACAATATGAGCGTGAGCGCGCCGAACGTGCGAAAGAGCAGGAAGGGCGTTTCAGCGGTATTGAGGGACGTCTGGCTGAAGTAGAAAAATGGATGCGCAAAGCCCCAGCCGGCGAGATGAAACCTACAACTCCAGAAGACCTTGTTAAAAAAATGTTAGGCGAATAAAATGAACATTAAAAATCTTCCGAATTCCGAAATGCTGGCCGCTGTCGCTAACTCCCCCTTTGCCCCCTCATGGACTGGGCGGATTGGTGCAGATGCACAGAAGTTCTGGGAACAGAATAAGCTCATTATAACGCAAGATATGTATGTTCAAGAACGCCTAGAGTTCATGAATGCGCTTGTGAAGCGAATTGGTCTTGCATTTGTAAATAAACTTGAAACCACAAACCCCTTAGCTATTTTTAATGAGCCTGAAGGATTACAATACGGTTCTGATATTGAAGAACTGGGTGTGGATGTCATTAAAGGCCATCAATTCCAAGGCATTGACAACCCCCAAGACCAATTCAAACCTTCCCTTAATGCGCCGGACGCGGTTTATCACCGACTCAATCGTGAATATCAATATGAAACATCCTTAGGGGATGCCCGCATTACACAGGCCTTCTTATCTGAAAACGGAATTTCTTCCCTTTTCGGTCAGCAGATGAAGCGGCTGTATGACAGTGATACGGTGGACCAATACATTTATTTTAAAAAATGTTTTGCAGATTTACTGAACGGTAAAGCTGGCATGCCTTTACGTTCTTCTCAAGTCATTGAAATCCCAGATTTACGTGACCCTACAATTCCCCCCGAACAAATGCGGCGCGGTATTTTGACAGTGAAAAATGCAGTATCGCAAGCAAGCCAGAACTTTAAAGGTTTCTCACAGATGGGTTATACGCAAGCAGTCGCCCGCGGCTCAATGGCATCTGTGATTTCTTTTGCAGCCAAGAACAATAACACCACACAGAACTTGCCGCTGTTGTTCAACCCTCAATATTCTGTTGTGGACCTTGAGAGAGAAGTAGAGTTTGATAACATGGGAGACGGGGGAGAAGATATCATCTGGGTTATTTGCGACAAGCGCTTCATTCAGCGGCGTGACAATAAAAAAGCGCTCACTAACGCCGTAAACGCAAAGTCTCTTTACGTGAATTACTTCTGGACGCATTTCGATATTTTCACAGCTTCCCCGTTTAAAAATGCTATCTTCTTTATTCCTGAAGGAACGAAGAAGAAATACGCGAAGAATCTCGTGTGAATTTATTGAAAACCAAGGGCGCCATCGTGTTGTTTTGGTTGCCTGACCCACAAATGTGGACGACAGACAATACGCGGTTGGATGGCACTGTAAACAGTGCTCTTCAACCTGCGCCCTTTATTCTACCGGCTGGGGTCACTCAGGACGATGGCGATTATTTTGCTTATGATTGGGAGCTCCACGGCATTTCATTCGATGGGGACTTTGAAATAGAAGGAGAGATGACGTCCTCTCTGAAGGGAGAGGGGCACGGTTCAAATATCGCCGGTCCTGTCGCTTCCTCTGTGACTATCCCCCCCCAACCTTTTAAATTCAAAGGGAAGTTCAAAGGTGTGGAGCACACGAAATACCATGCGCGTTCTTTACTTCTGACCAACGATTTTTCTATGCCCTACATTCAAGTAGAAGATATCATTATGACGTTTATCCCCATGCCTACTTTTGCTCTGGCGAATAGGAAAATCTAATGGCTTTCGTTTGTGAATTCGTGAATTTCTATGCGGGGTGTGATTATAATGAAGACATTGCGCCGCATCCACAAGAAGATTTCTTAGAATTTTTTAAGGGAAATCTCATAAAATCTATTCCTCTCCTAAGTATTGTGCGCGACAAAGAAAATGAGGCGGCTACCGATACGCGCGGCCGGGTGCGTCTGAATACGAATGAAGTGGACTTGGAAAATGTGGACTTAATAGCCTATAAACCAAAAGGATTTAGCCGTGTTTATTGGGGGGTGGTGGAATATTTCGAAATCATCTCTACAAATGTAGCTCTTGTCACTTTCTCCTTAGACAGTTATTTGTCATACGGCGCCGGATTGGAAGGGTGTGAAGGGTATTGGTCCCGCTTCCCCGCTAAGACGCTAGACGAATTCGCATTGCCTAATCTCACCGATTACGATTATGGCGAAGGGGAGAAAATATCCCCACCAATGACACAGTTTTTCTATGGCCTTTTAAGTGATTTCCTGGCCGATTTCACAGATTATACCACCGACTGGAAATATTATATATTCGCCAGCACCGATGACAAAAACGACCCCACGAAAAGCGTGAAAGTGAACTATAACTGGGGTGTGCCTTTTATCGGATACGAAATAAAAGCTAATTCCGCCGATGAAACAAAGCAGTGGCTTATGAATTACGGTTCGAATTTCGGTTTATGGGGGCGTTCGGTCTCACCTCTCGCCCAAAGAACGGTAGCTATCAAGTGCGCACCTTTGGGTTTAGGCATTAACGAAGGAATTAGCAGAACAGAAGGGACGATAAAAGTTAAAGTCTCTGGCCTTAAATATGTAAAAGAACTATCTCCACAATTTTTTAAAGTTCATTTGCGTTCAAAAACAAAAGGAGAAGAGCTAATCTTAGATGTGAGTTCTGCTTCTAACATCTATAAAGAAGGCGCGGACATTACTTTAGAGTGGGAAGTAGAAAGTATTTGGGTGGGCGGAACAACACCCCGCCACCTCATCAGAACAAAATCACCTAACTTCAAAGGCGGTTTAGACTATTGCTACCGTCAATTGGCCGGCGACACAGAATGCCCCGACATGCCCTACGCTCTCTATCAACAGGAAAAACTCACCGCTTTAGGTACTGAGCAAGCTATTATAGGCGGCGTGCTTGAAGCAGTTAAAACATCGGCGAGTATAGGATTGGAAGCGAAAAATCCACAGGCGGCAGCATGGGGGGGAGCGCTCGCCCTAACAAACAGCACCAGCGACTTAGTAGACAAGCTCCACGGTTTCGGGGGTGGTCAAACAGCACACAGTGCTGAAGCCGAGCCTTGGTTCTGTTTTGCGGCGAACGCTTATGGTTTTGAGATTTATGTGGAAAAACCTATAAGAGGGGCGCAAGTCACCCTTCAAGACTATTTAGAACAGATCGGGGAAAATGTGTCTTCTTCACAGCCCATTCTCGATAAAGAAGGATATTATCAACTGACGGGGAATGTGCATATAAACAAAAAGATGACATATAGAGCACGAACAGAAATAATCGGACGACTTAAAAAAGGTATCTATTTTAAAAGGAGTAAAAAATGAGTATTTTCTCCCGTTTTTTCGGGCTTGGCTCTTCCTCTCCCGCCATGTCTGGAATTGAGGGGTGGGATGCGAAAGCAAATGCTTACCGCTTTGATAACGAAACTATTAACAAGAAAAACCAAAGACAATATGCGAAACAATTAAACGCCCTTGACGAACAGATAGAAAGAGCCGTTTTAAAGTCTGTGTGGACGGCGCGGTTTAACTGGTCGGGTGAGGCAGTTAAGGACATCTATCAGGGATATATTGAGAGTGTGATATATGATTGCGGCTTTTGTGTCGCCGTTAATTTCGCAGGAGCGCCCGCTTTCTTCCCAGCGACAATCACTGGTTGGGATATGAACTGGCAACCCTCAGAATTCGCCCTGATTTCTCAGGGAGATATGGCGAACGGGAAAATCGTGGCACGGGAAGAGTGCGTTGTTATCAAAGAATTAAACGCTATGGCAGTCATCTCTACACAGGGTTGGCCTGTGCCGGCTGTGTTGGGTCAGCGGAAAGCCGCGCTCGTTGCTGATGCCGGTCGCGCCGTGGAAACATATATTAACGGACTTAAATCGCCCACTATCATTATGGGCACCGATAAAGACGTGCTCACCGCGCAAAGCATTCTTGAGCAGAAGTTAACTAACAGTCCCTATATTATTACACAGGGAAAAAAGATGCCTATTGACGGAAAAGTGGAAGCGTTAATTCAAAACAACACCCATAACGGTAATGACTTAATGAGCCTCATCAATAGCAAACAGCAAATATTTAATGAGGCACTGGCGAAACTGGGCATTGGCGCCGTATCTAAAACAAAAAACTCATATGTTTCAAGTGAAGAACTTGATAAGCAAGACAGCTTTGTAGACTTGCTTTCGAAAACAGCGAAACAAAACCGCGAACGCGCTTGTGAAGAAATGAGGGAAAAGTTCGGGTGGGATATTTCAGTGGAAGAAAATAAAGAGGATGAAGGCGAAGCAGGGGAAGAAGAAAAATTCAAAGGGGGAAGAAAAGAATGACTTTTTTCGATGAGCTCAATGCAGGCAGGCGCCTTGCCGACATAAAAAAAGAATGGCTTTTTAACTACCCTGTCGGCTTAACTGAAGAGCATGGAAAATACCTTATAAACCTATTTTACGCGTATTTCGGGGCGCGCCAAATAGGCCATATTATGCCTTTGACCTTCAGGAACTGGGTTCGCGCACGCTATGAAAGCACGTGGCATTCCCAGTTTAAACCTCTTTTTGAGAGCATTCTCGCCGTCCATCTTTCGAATTTCGCCTTAACGCGTAAAAGTGTAGAAGTTACAAATGAAGACGTAAACAAGTTAAGTCGCGGCTATTCGCTTAATAATAGTGGAAGCACGCATAGTGCCTCTAGCGAAGAAAGCACAGATACACAAAGCTCAAATGCAGGTGTAGGAAACAAGATGGGTTGGGAGATGTCCGGAAGCGCGCAGACAACAAAAGCCTCTCACTTCACAAAACGAGCCGGTGAAACGCGCTCAATTTCTACTGACGACAATTTAGAAACTGACAGCCCCCAAAATACTTCGTTGGCACCACCTACAGCACCAGAAAAAACAGGAGTGGGGAATTATGTCGGAGAAGACCCACAACCCACGCCTTCAGCAAAGGCATTCTATGAGGGGAGCTTGCCAGTCTGGAACGAAGGGGTGTTGTCAAAAGCAGGTCGCATAAATAAGTCTGGCCAAAACAAAGAAGAAGTTGCGGAAGGTCAAGAGAACGCCACATATGAGCAAGATATTAAATCTGGCGCACAAGGTGAAACAAATGACGAGTGGCATGAGGCTTATTCTTCCCAGTCCGGCGGCTCAAACACTTACAGCGCGGACAGAGCCACCGCAACAGCTGTTACGACTGGCGGCGAACTTGAAGGGCGTAACATATACAGGCAAGTATCTGAATTTTCAGGTGTCGCACTTCCTGACTTAATGGTAAAGTATCGTGAGACACTTGCACCAATTGAACGTGAGTGGCTTAAATTGTTTAAACAGTTTTTCTTAAGGACTTATTAAGATGGCTAAATGTGGTATCTATCCTTCCATCCTCTCCGAACAGCTAGGAAATATGATTGCTCGCGCCGATTGCGACCAAGACGCATTCAATTCCTCTACTATGTCCGCTTTCAAGTCAGTGGAACTTGACCTTCAGGCAATTCAGAAACAATTCGATGCGCAAGGCTCAAAACTGGGCGATAATGCAACAGATATCGCACAGCTTCAGAAAGACGTTCAGCAGCTTCAGAACAGCACTTCACAGTTGCAAACTTCTTTCAGCAACCTTCAGAGCGACAACGGCACTTTCAAAGCAAACGTTTCTGCGCAAGTGGCAGCTTTCCAAGCAACCATTGACGCCTTCCAAGGTGACTTAACCGCCCAACAAAAAAATATTCAGAGCAACACCGCCCGCATTTCCGCACTTGAAACAAAAATTGACCCCGACCTGTGGAAAAAAATGTCGGACGCTTTTAACAGCCTTTCGTCCACCGTGTCCGATGCTGTCTCAAAAGGTATTGCACAATATGACGCCGATACCGTGCAGCCGGCGTTAGCAGTAGAGCGGCAGGCGCGCGCCGATGGCGACACAACAAACGCAAATAATATCGCAAAAGCAGAGGCAAACATCGCCGAATTGGCAGAAACGGTCGCCGAAGGGTTGGATGTCGGAGTGCAAACCGCAGCACGCTTAGGGCGTGAAATCAAAACCGTTTCTGAACGTGAAGCGGCTTGGGACAAGAGAATGTGGGAACAACATAAATCTCTTGAACATACGCTCAATGTCAGAATTGATAGTGTGGTGGCTAAAGAAGCTGCCGATGTCGCCGACTTGAAAACCGATTTTGATAAAGCATATCAAGCAGTAGGTATAGAGCAAAATCGCGCCGAAGGTGTAGAAGGTGAGTTGCGCAATGATTTAAATCAAGCAAAACTGGACGGTAAAAAATACACCGACGCCGAAACAAACCGCGCAAAACTTTCTGAAGAGGCTTTACGCCAACTCGTCGCCGCCGAAAAGAATGAGCGAATTGCACAAGACAAAGTCTTAGCAGAAAAAATTGATGCAAACCGCACTCAAGAGCAAGAAGACGTTAAAAATCTTCAAACCAACATTAACGCCGAAACAAATGCACGTGTTGAAAACGTTAAAGACCTAAACCAACGTATTGATGATGTGACAGCAACAGCAACAAACGCCGTCAATACTGCAAACCAAACTGAAGCGGATGCAAAAGGCATCTCGGATACGTTGGTTAAAATGCAAAAAGAAATTGATGCTATTCCGATTGTGCCTAAGCCGCTTTCTGTTGAGTATGTGGCGGGTGTTGACTTAAGCATAGCAACAAGCCAATTCGATAGAAGCGGTAAAACGCAACAGCTTATCACGCTTTTCAGCGACTTATTCATAAACATGGCGAATTTTCTTACCAGGTTTGACACTGTTGAAAAACGCCTGACGGGTGATGAAGCCACACTCCAACAAAACAGCAACGCTATTGATAAGCAACAAGCTACAATAAACGACCACACAAGCCGTTTAACAGCACAACAAAAATTAATACAACAAAATTATTGTGTGGGGGGTGATGCAGTTTCTGGCGCGGATGGGACCGTAACTATCACCGCACCGGATTTTTTTGCATCTGTTCGGTCTGTTGTGGCGTCTGTAAACGGTAATGGTGGTGGTGGATATGTTATCAATCACTCCCAAAACGGCCTTTCTATCACTTTCAAAGTTTACAACAATGATAACATCGAAGCGCAAAATATTTCGTTCAATTATATTCTTGTGGGGTCACTGAATGATTAAAGTTATTGAACTCATTGAACATTTTGAGGGGGGCGCTCATACATCCCCCCAAAAAGCAGATGGATAAATATCTTCTCTGGCTTTTGACGTTGTGGATAGCAGAAGTCTTAGGGCTTCTGCTTACCTTTCTGGCATGCTGTATTCATTGGCTGTTTAAATGAAAAAACCTTCCTTCTTTAACGTAAAAACATTGTTGGGTTATAAAGCATCCGTTTACTTTGTGACGTCAGAGCGCGGGTTGGGTAAGTCTTATTCATGGTGTAAATATGCACTGGAGCGCGCAATAAAACACGGAGAAGAGTTCTGCTACATCAGAAGAACTAAAGACGAACTCGATAAATGTAAAAACTCTGTGTTCGCTGAAGTGCTTCCCCCTATGCTAAGTGAGGAAGACAAAATTAAAATAGAACACTCAAAACTATATCTCAATGGACGCGTCTTATGCCATTTCTTGGCGCTGTCCGAAGCCGTCAAAATTAAATCTACACCCTTCCCTAACGTCCGACGCACCTTGCTAGAAGAATTCATCTCCGAAAAAGGAAAAGGAGAATATCTTACAGACGAAATCCGTCTCTGGCTATCACTTAATATCACTATCTTCCGACGTCGAAGCTGGGAAGCTTGGTGTCTCGGAAATGAAATTTCAAACTTCAATCCATACTATTGCTTCTTCAATATCCCACCCCTCAAAAAAAAATTCTTCGACAAAAAACGAAATATGTTAGCCATACGCGTGGACGGTTCTAAATTCAGTCTAGAGCGCCATAATACAGACACCGCACGAATTCTTCAGGGCACCCAAGAAGCAGAATACGTACTGAACAATAAAAACATCCTTGACGACGTAGGATTAGTCTCCAAAAAGAAGGCCGGAAATCCTCAGTTCCATTTCATCTTCTCAGGACAACACTTCACATTCTGGGCAGACGCAAAGCACACAAACGCTTCCGTGTCAATGGAAGCAGAATTGGTATCTCAAATACCAGTTTATAACGTGGATGAGGAATTTAAAGCCGGAACATATATGGACTTAAGAGGCTCAAAAGTAAAAAAGATAATCGCATTCTATGCCACACAAAACGCTATAACCTTCGATAGTGTAGAATGTGTAAAATATATTCAAGCA
>JBCAUJ010187752.1:0-12592 GCA_038406275.1 Cataglyphis albicans
AGAAAGAGGGACAGACGTTTATACACGCACGCACGTACGCATACACTTTTCTTCTCGCTCTCTTTCTCTTTATTACACAAAAGCTTATACACTCTTTCATTCTGTCACTCACTTACTCACTCACCTGCTCACTCACAACGTAGCGAATCTTCATGCTACCTATTATTAACTGCTGCACGGTTATTATTAATAGTGACGGACTGCGGAGACTGCGCAACAATTGTTACTGCGCGAACATTGTTACGTTGCCTAGCGCTGCGAGAACCGCGACATGTAACCGTGCAAGTCGCGACGTGCGCGTAGCACGTAATTGACGCGAGATGAGACGAATGATCTTTTAAAACCTTCGCATTACAAGGATTATGAGGACAACGAAAGCGACTCTTTTTAAAAAATAAAATGCAAAACCGCGAAAAGAAGAATGAGCGATTTGTACGCAAGGATCATCCAACAGATAACTGCTTCATTACCGACGAAGAACGCCGAGGCTCGCGAGAGAGAGAATAAAATGACTATGTACGCGACGATGGGCAAGCAACAGCAGCACTTATTCAAAGATTTATTGAGGCTTCCTAAGTGAAATCAAAGATAACGGAGGATACGCTAAGAGAGCTGGAACAGATAACGAAACAGATAAAACAGATAAAAATATCAAACGTTTTTATACAATACTGTAACGCTTTTTCTCTCTCTCTCGCCAATCGCGTCTATTTTCAGACAAAATTGTGACTAGACGCCGAGAAGCAACGCGGAAGTCGCGACTGCTCAAAATCTTAGGACGCTATCCATTGGATCCACTGGACATCAGCTAATGCTAATTAACGTAATCCTTCGTTCGTGGAAATCATCCTCGGATTTTATCACGGCAAGACGATCTCATTAATGCCCGATACATAGAAGGAGCTGCTCGATCTACGGTCCACGCTTCTGTCGCTTTCAAGTCGACCTACGCGACGAACGCGATGAATCGGCCTTGCAGCGTCGATATATATAGGGCAATTGACGTTTCGATTCGGCAGACTCAACAATTTTCAAATTCTCCGTCTCGAAACACTCAAGATTCGTCTAACTATATTGAAAAACACCATACATTTTATACATGTTAAATCTGGAACATTGCGTCAGCCGCATCGTTACATGTTTAAACGGTTTAACCGCGTATACCGACAATAAGATGACGCGTTTCTTCGACATCGCGGTCAGTGTTCGAGATCCCGCGCTCAAACCCGCGGTGATACGCGACAGCGAGAAATTCAATTGCAACGAGCTGATTGACTGTGAGCTACAGGCTCTGTTCTTTGGAAAACCGAGATACGCTTGCGCTATGTACTCGCATTATTATTTTATTAATATATTATAAAAAATAAAAATTATATATCACATAATATATATCACATATATCACATATTATAAATGAAAAATTAAAAAACGATTTTGCTCAAAATTTATACATTCGATCACTTTCCAACGATATCCCGTTGCTTCGCTCGAATATCTATTAATAGATCACGCGCGATAAAGCGGCGCCGATAATCAAAATCGCAGACTCGTCCTCGAGAGTGTCGCGCGCTCTAATCCGCATCGATAACTGAAACCATAGGTTCGATCTTGAAACAATCGTCGCGACAACCCGCTCACATTCCCCACCCTCCTCTCGGACCCCCTCGTCCATCGATCTCGCGCTCACCCCTCTCCAAGTATCCCTCATACTTACCCCGCTCGCCTTTCCTCTCTGCCGTCACTCCCCCTCCAAAACATCTTTTCTATTTTATTTCTATGTATATCTGTCTCTCTTACTCGTACTACCGGGTCTTAACGCGAAGTGAGCTAGAGAAAGCCTTATAAACCTACTTATATCGAACAAAAGGGCAAACCTATTTTTATCAAAATCCAAATTTAAATCATCAGGAATAAAATTGAGTTTAGATAAAGTTTAACGTTAGTCAATTTGCAGTCGTCAAATGTGGCGATATCTTTTGACACAGTATTTTTTCTGCCAATCTGCAGTGTAAAGACTACATATTGCGGCTTCTCCAGCTATGAGGGGGTCTTTTACGGTCCACGAATGCTTGATTGTGTTGTGCAGCAAAGGATTTCTTATAAATTTTTATATAGATCCCATAAGTGAAAATTCATCTTCAAGTACCAGCCACTTTCCAACGCCTGTAGCAAGGACAATTTATTGACTTCGTTCAATATTATATGGAGCATACGCCATTGTATTTTAATAATTCAATCTCAGCTTCCGTCGAAGCAGGACTAAATATGCAATTGTTATCGTTGCGAGAACGTATCAGAATTATTTCGTGACGAGTGTTAATCACAATTTGCTTATAATCTGCGCAAAATCCTTATAGTATGTTTAGCGGCACGCAAAAATTAAAGTTAGCACTGACAGCATTATGTGACAAATTGCACGCTGCAGTCTCCAAAATTTTACCTCTCTCGGTTTTTAGACAGACATAGTTTTTAATCGTGGAAGTTATCGTCGTTTCTGTTGCAGTCAATCTCCATTAAGTTCATATCGAGTTCAAACATAAACGTAACACAATTGTTTCCTATTACCCTTGCTCCTTCATCCATTTTATGCATCAAATTTTCTTCAACATATAGAAAGCTTTCACATGATAATGTGTACAAATCCTGATGTTGTATCGGTATCCATATCTCATCGCTATATCCAAGTGTTGCGTTGGCGTACGGATTGTACGTATGAGTTTCTATCTTGACGATGCGATCGTCAAAGATCGGCTCGCTTCCGATATTTAAGATATCAATCATATTGTTAAATATTTCGTACAACGAATCCCAATGATTTCAAAAATTCACGATTCAACGTGTTGACCTTCTTTTTAGTAAATATCTGATTATTGTCACCCGATATCGCAATCACTCGCCTTCTCGCAAAAATATTGTCTCTCGTAAAGATATTGTCTTGCTTGCTCGGTATTAATGTCATCGCCGTATATGCAATTTTACGGTAGTAATCGTTCTTCTTTATAACAATACGTATCGTTAAATTAGTAATGCTCCGTGCGACGATCGGTAGATAAATGATCTGTGCTGGTGTTTCCGATATCTTATATCCTGGCGGCACAGTCGATGAAAATTCATGAATCTTGTATGCGTTTGTCATTGCTGTATGCGCCAATGATCACACTACATTCTATACGTATAATATTTACGTTAATAATATTTATCGGTACATCCGATTCGTACCACTTCCAAGGTTACAATATAGATTCACTGAGAATCCCAACAACGATGTTTTCCCAAAACTATGTTTTCTGGTTTATTAAAATTTATTCTATAGATACATTTGATTTCGTTCTTTAGCGTATTATGATTAGCGCAAAGCATAATTTGATATCGACATGTACTTCGAGTACTTCGATTTCATTCTACACAATATCTTCGTCATTAATAATATTGTTGGAACTGTGTGTCGATATTGTAAAATTTTATGTAGAAGATATTCATTTATAGAGTGTAATTCGTATGATCCTTCGGGAATCGTAATTTCCTTGTCGTCGTTATCAAAATAAAATTTATTTTTCCAAGAATTCACGTTCGGTATCGTATGATAAGTTCAAAGTCCGTTAAACCAAACTCATAATTGTCATTATTTAAATCTATAGCCGGAAAATAGTTTACAGAAAGAACGCTACTCTTTCCTGTCAATGTAAATGTCAATGACATGTTAAACAAATATTGAGCCGTAATGATGAATTGTGAGGTTTTAAATTCAAATCTATCATTTGAAGAAATCGTAGACACATTAGTCCACAAATACTTTGATTATAATTTTGATAGGACGTATGATTGTATTCTATATTTGCCACATTCTGTCAAAAATATCGCACTAATTCTATGCAGTCGAAAATTTCCAAAGCTATCAAAATATATAGCCCGATTCCCCCTCTTTGTGTACGCTACCCAATGAGTACCATTGACGTCATCCAAATTGACGATACCGCTTTTGTTTCATCGTACACCATTTATCGATAAATTATTGCACATGGAAGCATCTCTAAAGAACGGTATATGCATACGTCTTGCAAGTTGCTGCAATTACACTGGTTGTTACACCGGCAGGCATTTTTACCGTATTTTTGACTTTTTTTTTCTTAACCGTTGAACCTTCGTCCACGCTTGTATGAAGCGAGATAAAGTCTGTGACCTTCCATGGCGCAATTATGTTTCTTCGAGCTGATGTTGCGCCGCCTTGCTATCATTTACCTTGCTATCATTTACCTCCTTTGCAATTCCCACTGCTCTGCCAGCCAAAGAACCGAGAACTTCCGATAATGGTGAAATTGGCAAAATATGACTGCGCTTCGCTATAGGAAGTATTTGTTTTTTCACAGTCTTTTTCTTCGATGATTTTTTTGTTTTCATATCTATACCGGATTTTGTCTTTGCTTTCATAGCCGTCCAAATAGCCGTAGCGGCTTCTCTTTCGCCAAAAGTCAAATTTCTCGCGGTAATATGCTTTCATCCTTTCGCAGCGAGTATATCCGCAACATGTCGTTCGCCAAGATCGTTTCTTCGAGAATAACCTATGTCGTGATCGCGACACACAGCATCCAATAGATTGATACCTCGATCGCCTCTAACCAATCGTGTTTTTAAATGAGATCCCGGTCCGCAAAACTAATAGTCGGGAATAATATATAATTCGATAAAAAGTGCGTTTATCGCACGGTTTAACAAATCACTACCTCTTATAATTTTCGCTGGCATTCGCCACAAATTTTTATCAGCGGTGTTGGACCGTCGATATTTGTTGCCACTTGATTATAATGTCGCATGCATCTACGATAGCGTTTAACCTCTGAATCAGCCTTTCGGGAAGCTTGTGCCACAATTGTTCCACGTAGCTATCAAAGTCTCGTAATAAAACAATTTTTGGAATAAATTGTAACTGTTCGGTGGTAAGGTCAAGAATGTCACTGTTAATCGATAGAAACATTTTCGATACTGAACGGTTTCGATTCGATGCATCTCTATAAAAAGAGCCTCTCATACTACATTTTCCAAAACTGCTTCGCGAGAACAAACATACGGTTAGTGCGATACAATCGTGCGATAAGCGACGATAATCAAAGTGACAAATTTTGATGATAAAACACGACTAATGTCCGAAGAAATACGCAAGCATGGAAATATGCTGCCGATTATTACATGCGGTATCATTTACACTCCTACGAACTGCGTTAAGACTAATGTGTTGATAAGCTTGATAGAAAAGCCACGATGTTTTGAAAACGTGTACGTATTCGATGTACGATAACTACATATAATAAACATGTATGATAGCTACATATAGTAAACGTGTACGATAGCTACATATAGTAAATAGCTTTAACAACCGAAATATCGATATTTGGAAAATTTGCTATGACCGATGGATGAAATTGTCTATTTTACATTCTCTAATAATAGTGATGTCATTTCGCCGAACGAGGCACTTCCTAATTCCATTTTTATCTTTGATGACGTGCGTGCGACAAGCAAGATACAATATGAGAGTACTTTGCAATGGGTCAACACTCGAACGTCGACTGTTTCTTTGTCAAACATATGCGAAGATACCCAAGCATCTTATACGCGACAATGCAAAATTATTAATTTTATCTAAACAAGATGATACAAACTTAAAGCATACACAACGATCACGTAAATACTGATATGTCTTACGATAATACGCTTTCTGTCACAAATGTTGGCAACACAAATATGGATTTGTAGTGATTGACAAAGACAGTTTACAGATTAATGGACGATATAGAAAAGGATTTAACGATTTTGCAATCCTGTAAAGCGGTTAGTTGCTATTGACACATTGATCGAGCAACGTCTAAAAATTTTCATCCGAACAGGTCGAATGACAATCGCGAGAAGATTGCGAAAACGAGCGAATCAAAAAATATCGTTTTTTGAAAACTGATCAAATGAATGAAGACGTCGCATTGGAGAGACACTTTAAACCAATTACCGGACCTCTAAAACAGCTTGTTGAAAATATAATAAATATAGAATTTAATGAAGCGAAAATTGAGCCAATGAGTATATCCGAAGAAAAGTATGAGAAAAAAGAGTCAAAGTATGGAACAAAGCGAACACGATCAAATATATTATTGATTCGCTAATAACTTGTAAATCAATCGAAACGAAAGCGAATGAAGCAATTATTTAATTATTGTTGTTACTTCTACTCCGATAAAAGATGTAGTCCAATCAAGTCAAATATTTCATGAAAAATCATTGCCATCTGAACCATGGATGAAATTTTCGAAATCACACCTGAAACACTTATGACATCGGTTCAACATCTATTACAAACATTCGAAGATCAAAATACATTGCGCGATTACTTGGGCAAAAATATGTGAGAGCTATTGATACTTTTGAGTCAAGATAAAAATAAAATGGTTTATGTATACGGTGTTAAATTTTGCAATTGAGGAATTATGATTGGTAATAAATTTTTTGTGGATAAAGGTGACAATGTATATATATATATATTAGCTTCAATATACATATCAGTGTATACGGCATCATCTGGCATTCTCATGAAAATCAACTCGTAGAAAATCAATCTGATGTTCCCACATATTTTATTCACACTTGAACATCAGATTGATTTTCTACGAGTTGATTTTCATGAGACTGCCAGACAATGCCGTATACACTGATATGTATATTAAAGCTGATTTGTATAAATACGAAAGTACATTATTGGCGAATGCACAAACGCGATGATAATAATATATGCCAGTAACAAGAGGTATAATTAGGGGTTATAATTAAGAGGTAATATAATAAGGAGGTATAATTAGAGGTAACAAGAGATACAAGTATAAATTCATAATTTCGCCATTAATCTCCGGAAAAAAAGCTGGAAGAGGTATAAACATACCGCGCGCTTTGACGCTAAATGATAATAAGATCGATTACGTGCATTGGAATGATCCTAACGAATTGGTAGATCGCTTGTGATTGCTGGAAACTTCACGTTAAACTGGCAACAATGCTTATGACAATGAAATATTGTCAATTATCGAAGAACTTCGGGGAGATGGAGATCTTATTATAAATTAAACAACGCATCGGAGAAACGACTTAATCTGTCGTTATTGTTGATATCGAAATATTGATTAATAAATTTGGATTATCGTTGAAAATACCGAACAATTCAATGGAATGCATTACTAAGAAATTATGTAACGCTCTGTGGCAGATAGCCTCCAGCTTTAATGCAAGTTTGCGCAAGATTCGACACGTAGCGCAACCAGAAGATGATACCGCAAACAAACAATACGTAGAAATGAGTATGAAGTCTTTAAAAAATAAACAGAAAGAATTTGACGAAAAAATAATAACGAATGTGCAAACGCTACGAATAGTGATGGATGAAATGCTTCAGTATGCAACACGCGCGCAGATTATACCTGATTCAATGCAGATTACATTTGATTTGATGCAGGAGGCGAAACATAAATAATTATACGTAGTGAAATTATTATTATTATAAGTTATGCCTCGATCAAATATATTACGGAAGATATCTGAAAAACAGTTACTCGTGAAAGAATTGCATGCTCCTGGGAGAAAAAATTTTCCGCGAAGACACGTCATACGCGGATACGACGATCTATGGCAGGCGTAGTCGAAATGTGTCCATATGCACAATCCAACAAAAGCTACAACTATATACTCACAGTTATTGATGTATTGAGCAAGTATGCATGGGCTGTACCGCTCAAGAGTAAGAGTGGAAATGTCGGAAACTATCGCAACAATAATTCAAAACAATGGAAGATGCCCTAAAAATTTTCAAAGCGAAAAGAATTTTACAATGCAAATGTGCAAAAATTTATGAAGATACATAATATTAATCATTATTCAACGTATTCCGTTATGAAAGCCTCAGTCGTAAAACGATTCAACCGAACGTTAAAAAATAACATGTGGAAAATGTTTAATGGAAATTACAAGTAAATCATCGCATTATCGCAGCTCGTCGGAGAGTACAATGCGCAAAAACATTGCACTATTGGTATGAGGCCTATCGATGTAACTCCCGTCGATAAACTTTTAAATACGATATAGCAACGTAAAGATTGCGGCTCTGGCAGATTTAAAGTAGGCGATTCAATACGGGTGAGTAAATTCAAGATCATCATTGATAAAGGTTACACGCCTAATTGGACCACCGAAGTATTTAAGATTGTCAAAATACAGAAAATTAATCCCGCGATCTATGTTCTTAAAGATTTGCGCGGAAATCCCATCGGAGGATTTTATGAATATGAGTTATATCGCGTTGCTAATTCCAACGTACATCTCGTGAGAAAGGTGATACTCAAAAAGGGCGACGAGGTTTATGTGAAATGGCTGGGATTTGATGCAACATACAACTTTTGGGTACATAAAAATATATTAAATATAAAAATATTAATAACAATAATATTAAAAATATTTTATACACATAATATTAAAAATATTCTACTTCTAAATATAAATGTACACTTAACAAAAAATATAAATTTTATTTACAATAAATATAATTTTATTTCTAATAAATATATACAATTTTTATTTACAAATGGTATTTTATAATGTCCGCACGGTAGCATGTTCGTGGTTTCGAGTACGATATACATCATCGTATGGATTTAGAGCAATTTTTGTTTCGTGGATATATACTTCGTGTAATTTTGATCTAATACAAAATTGTTGACGCGACATTTCTTCGTTCAAATATCGCGTGTCGTCAAACATGATTGTTTTCGCGACGACGTTACTCTTGATAGCTTTAACTTTTTTATTTCTTTTTTACCATCGACACGCAGCGCATACATTTTTACTCTAAGCCCGATAAATTCAGTCATGATTGCGCCATTATTTTCATCCTTCATTAAATCCGGTATCTTTTTATTCACAAACGGTATACCGTATGCATTGTCCACTGCATAATCACTAGTATCAAATCTGTCGATGTTGCGTTTTATATTCTCATACACATCATATTCGATGTGATATATGAAACTCTCGGTGTACATGACTGTACAATTCTCTCTCGATATGATACCATATAATAGTGATGAAACTCATGCAAACATGTCTTGGATATATCGTACATACCAACGTAGATTGGTTTATTGAACTTTACCTCAAGTGTGCGCAATTCGATGGCGATCAAATTTTCCAAAAACACGCTTCTACTATAAAAATTTGGTTTCGCGATCATTGCCTCTACACCACATCTTCCATCCCAATGAGTCATGAGTTTAATAGTAACGTGATTGCGCACATTTTCTATCGTTTTCAATCAAATATCGCATTATTCATTAATTTGTATAAATTTTTCTCAATATTGTTTGTCACGCGCGTTTGGAATTATGTTAAGTTTGAAGCGTAACTGCGAAGCCATGGAGATTGTTAAAATTGTAATATTCGGTGTAACGCGAAATCCATGATGTGTACATTGCTGCAAGTTGCGATAGTGTATTACATAACGCTTCTTATTATAAAAAGTAACAAGCAGCTCATCTTTTCGTTTACCAGATGGTTTGTCGCGTATCAGGCAAAACGGTAGGTCAGTATGAGCATCATGAACATGTTGCGGATACTCGAGATCGATTTCGAGGATGTAGCCTGTAGGCAAATCGCGATCGATGATATATCAAAATCGGATATGTTGTCGACTCATCGAAAATCTGCATAGGGCAAAGATTGAAACATTGCCCATCCGTATAAATTATTTATGTCAAAATATTAAATACGATAAAGGTTTCGATGGATCGTGCGACTGCACTTGTTATTAGCATGTTCATATCTGTTGGAACATTGACTCAAACCGTCGCGTATTTCCCCGTTCGATAAACATAATCATGTCGATATTTGTAAGTAATTCAAACGTAATATTTCCATGCTTTAACATGGAGTCCCACGTGTATCCGGGAAGAGTATAATAATACACGGAGTCAAGTCTATAGCTTTTGATACAACTTTTGTGAAAATTTTCAAAAATATCTGCTAATAACAAGACATTCGTTTTTAAATACAGATCATTGTATTCGCCTAGCGTTTGAACAGAGAACTGCCTGATGTTCTTAGCGTGCGCGTAATTGCTTTCGGATACAGTATCATCGGTCAACTGTAAAATGAATCGCGCGATGGTAAATACGTATCTTCTAATCTGTCGACGCAATATATTCGGAAAGACGCCCTTCCGTTAATAATTCAAAATCGTGATCAGATAATGCTGAAAATTTGAATCATAAAATTTTGAGTTTGTCTTTATTCAAAAAAGATGCCAATTTATCGAGACTGATTGTAAGAAATTTATATGAATCTATAAACTGTAATTTAATATTACTTTTTTCTTCTGCAAGTTTAACATTTTTTGTAAGAAATATATATTTTTCCTTTGTTATCGGAAGTAACTCGATTCCCTCTTCGAATGCTGTAGCTATTTCCTTCTTGATAATGAAATATGAATCATAACCTGATAAATTGTGAAAAACTATTGATACAAAAGAATTGAATACAAAAAGAATCTTTATAATTTAAATTGCAATTTGAATGTGCGGGATCTCTGTATTGTCCGGTCAGATAGTAATGATCGCATGTGTCATCTTGTACAAGTGAGTTTTCGCATATCTTGCACTATGAAATAATGTTGCGCTATAAAATTTTTTCCATTCTTCTTGTATTAAATTTACCATGGGGACATTAGCGGATAAAATAATCTTTACACACAATGCTTTTTGCATTTTTAAGTTCTTCGATGAATCATGACATGCAATCACTGCGACGAAAATGATGCACAGATAATGAATCATTGTACGAGCAATGTACATAATATGCAATACTTTGTGATGTTGAAATTTTTTCTTCCTCCGTTTTCTCTAAAACACACTTCAAGTCGGCGTACACGATAAAAGGAAGTTGCTCTTTCCGATTGAAGTTGTTGAACATGAGCCACTTATTCTTATCGCTCGATAACGGATAGCACAGTCGTTCATTTCTCGGCAGTATATCCAAAGTAAGGTAAACACCTGTAAAGGAATAATTAATTTTTTTTTTATTTAATAAAAAATGTAATGTATATAAAATATATAAAATATACGTACTGATCACAAATATATTTTTGTTTGCCATTATGTTTGCTCAATTGTGAACTCACGAACCTGGATATATTCTTGATCCATGCGAAATGTCCAACGTTGTTGTCTTCGATATATAACAAGTTGATGTGTTTACCTTTCTTTAGCTCGCTCAAATATATCGGGACAATATTCGCTTTTTTGATACTATATACATTTATTGAAATGTCATTAGCAAATTCGAATTTTTTTTATTTAGCTCACAGTCACTCAATGAAACTCAATGTCTTGGAGATTTAGTGCTATCGTATAATAAGGATACGATGATTCTCAGCTTATATCTCTTGCAACTGGATGTAGAGCAGTGACCACGCGAAATACGCATTGTCTTTAAATTGCACGTTGATCACCGCTCTCTTCATCATTATTGCCCGCGGTAATTTTATATGATATCCCGCGTGCATAGGATTATATTTATTTATATTTACAGTCAAATCGAATATTCGCGAATGCCCACTCGCTATCGCGATCCTGAAATTTTTCGAGCGATACTAGAGTGGGCTAGCATCGCTAGTATCATTCGCGTAAATCGGACGTGCAAAAGAGTTTATAGTTTCTCGTATTGATACTTTTATTTGCCTGTTTATCACTTGTCACAAATTTATCGTTGAATCTGTATTAACTTTCACATTAAAATGTTTTTTCATTACATTTTGCACGTGTTTGAGCACAATGTCTTTGGCATCTTCAAAAAATTGACATTTAAAATCAAATATGATTATGATTTATAATTGCGCCAGTCAATACGCGGCTCTCGAACGCCATATGGATCTCTCGCCAAATCTATCCATGTTGTCGCGTATTGCATCCTGCACCCGCATGTACAAAACGTCTACGTAACATGTTCTTCAATCTTTCGAGTCGTGCTATCCGAGCAATCAGCGATTGGTGAATCCCGATCGATGAATCGAACGCTTGATACGACTTTGCTCTTCCAACGATTCGATATATGTGTCGTATTGGAGTGATCTTCACTTGGACACAGTACAATTGGACACAGTGCAAATGGACACGTCTCAAATGAACACGAGAATTTGCACACGGTTCAATTGGACACAGTGCATTTGGACACAGTAATTCTGGACACGTAGGAAAATACGCATTGTTTACTTGGACACCGCTCACTTGGATACTGTTCATTTGGACACTGTTTGTTTGGACACAGAAAGACGCGCACCGTTTATTTGGGCATCGTTCATTTGTCCACCGTGCTTTTGGACACCGTTTATTTGACATACACAATGTAGCATGTACTTTGTAAGTTGTTAAGGGATTCACCTTGCCTACTGGTGGGGCGTGTGCGGGAGGGGGGTCGAAGGCCCCCCTTGCACTTCTCCCGTGTGTGTGTGTGTGCGTGCGTGCGTGCGTGCGTGCGTGCGTGCGTGCGTGCGTGCGTGCGTGCGTGCGTGCGTGCG
>JBCAUJ010188283.1:0-12291 GCA_038406275.1 Cataglyphis albicans
TATAATATATGTTACGTGAACTATAGATTTTCAGGCGATCTATGCGCTCTATGCGTGAAACGGAATGCAGCCATAGTCTGCTTCTTTAAGCGTGGAGCACACACTTTTGCATAAGCGCATAATTATAAACATAAAAAAATTGATTGGTCCACAAATGTAAAAAAATGAATCCAATCAATTTTCTTATGAAACCTGGCTCAATCCAAATTTTACTTTATCTCTTCAAAAATACTTTATCTCTTTCACATCTTTAGAAAAGATATTCTCTCACGTAATTCAGAAGGGCTTGCTTTAGCCATGAAACGTGATATCTCCTTCAAAATCTTAGATAATTGCCCACAAATTCCAAACAAACTCGAAAATCAATCGGTTACCATTCAAATGGACAATCAACCCTTCCAAATCAAATCCATTTACAGATTTTCCCACTTCTCTCTCCGCTCTCTGGAATGGGAAGAGTTACTTAACTTTTGCAACTTCTTCTCCTCTTTTTTAATTGGCGATTTCAATAGCCACCATACGGAATGGAACTCTGATCGCATCGACAGTAGTGGAGCGGCTCTACTCTCAATCATTCATTTACTTGTTTCAACGATGGCTCCCCCACCTTTCTATCCCGTCCCAACCAATCCTAGTCCGTCATCGACCTGCTTTCGCTTCTCCCCCCCTCTACAACCTCTGTGAAATGAGAATCCTCCCTAACCTATTTTTTCAGCAACCACTTCCTTATCTCCATCTCAATCAACTGTTCAATCAAAAGGCGTACTTTTTTCTCTCACAAGATCAAAGTGAAAAAGGAAGACCAGAAACAATTTACCTCAAATCTTTTCCTCAATTTCCCATTACTCTCGAAAACCTTATCCAACTTTCACTTCTCTTTAGAAAATTACGACAATTTTACCTCTCACATCATTAACCAACTCCCTACACATCTCTTCCGTCCACATAATTCCAACCCTAACCTGCACAAACCTCTTCCCAAGCGCTCCACTCTGGCCTTTTGGTGGGATGATGAATGCGAAACAGCCTCCTCCAACCGAAAAAACACTCTAACCGCATATAGATTGCACTCCTCTGTATCTAACTTCAATAATTTAAAAAGACTAGAAGCAATCGCAAAACGTACTCTAAGAGCCGCCAAAAAAAGGGGATGGAAAAACTTCTGCCTTTCTTTCAACAAGTATACCTCCATCCAACACCTAAATGATTAGATGCTTTAAATCCAGGCATCTCGGTATGTCATTCTTCCAAAATTCATCCAATTATGCAATCCCAGATCAAATCTCTAATTTCACCCCAGCCCTCGCTCTGTCCTCTTCAAGAAATACTTCGCGCTTTCAGTCTTTCCCAACTCCATTTCCTGCAACATATTTGACAACCCCTTTTCTCTTACTGAACTTACCAATCATATCAAACATCTCAAAACTAAATCCTCTCCAGGAATAAATCGCATCGACTATAAAATGATCTCCCTCTTACCTACTCAATATCTAACCACTCTCCTACCCATATTCAATATCATCTTCGAGGAGGGAGCCTTTCCTGAATGGTGGCGGCATTCTATTGTCTTTCTACTGCCGAAAAACTCACCCAACAAATTTAGACCAATCTCTCTCACCTCCTGCCTCCTCTTGGAAAAACTTATCAATTTTCGCCTTGAATGTTGGATTGAAAAAAACAAACTTCTTTCTTTGAGACAGTTCGGCTTCAGAAAGAGGAAATCCTGCCACGATAACCTGGGCATCCTTCTATCGGATAATCTATAACGGCTTCACACTCAACAAACCCACAGCTTGCCTATTCCTAAATGTTGTCGGGGTGTTCGATAAGGTGTTTTCTAACATCTTCATAAACAATCTTAGAAACTCTTAGAAATTTTAGAACTCGATCTCCCCCCCAAACTATGCCAATTTGTATACAATCTCATCCACCTAAGAAAACTGCAATTCGTAATTAACGGAAAAATCTCAGATACTCTATTCTCTTCCAGGGGCGTCCCTCAAGGCTCGATTTTAAGTCCCCTTCTCTTTAACATCTATATCTCAAAATGCTAAAAGATTCTCAATAATAAATGTGACATTCTACAATTTGCTGACGACATTGCCTTGTACTTCAGTCTCCGAATATCATCCAATCACTCAAGTCTGTAGAACAGTCAACAAACAAACTAGCCTCTTATCTCGAATCCAAAGAACTTTCGATATCTCCCTCCAAGTCGGCTTTGATGGTATTCTCCAGAAGAAGAAAAAAACTCTCTCTCCCACTCCCTCAACTTGCAAAACTCGGTTATCATTTCGTCCACGTCTCACAGATTCCTTGGAATAACATTTGACTCCAAACTACATGATAACTCTCACATCGACTTGCTTTCCAAAAAATACTCCAAACTCCTTAACATCCTCAAATCCCTTCGCGGAGTTTGGTGGAAAGCCAATCCCAATCTTCTTTTAAGCATTTACAAATCTCTAATTCGAGGTTCGATGGAATACAGCTTTCCATATATCCGAATCAACAACAAATACCCAACTAGAAAAATTAGAGAAAATCCAGAGACATGCTCTCCGCCTATGTCTAAGTCTACGGCAATCAACTCCTATCAATGTCACTCTTGCAAAATCAGGCAACGGACCCCTCAAATTCAGATTCAGACCTGGCGTCCAAATTTATCATCAAAAATTTCGCTTCTAACGACAGTATAATAATTGATAAACTCTACGACTTGCAAATCAGCTTCCTAAATAACAAATAATTTGATATTTCGAGCAACTTCATTCTCGACAACGCTTTCCTTAAATTTAAACCTTAAAAATCTAAAATCGCCTCTTCCGACCTTTTGCCAGTACACATGCATGATCTAAACATTTCCCCTACGACAGTAGACTTACACCTTACACCTTCCGATAATTGTTAATGACATCAAAAAAACCCCTGTTCCACAAATTATCTTCATGGCCATTTACTACCAACTCATTCACGGAAGTCACTTCTACACCGACGCCTCCAAAACGGACTTTAGTGACTACGTCGGACTCGCCTTCTACTCTTCTACTCCCCTACTCCGCTACCCAATTCTTATATAAGATCGATGGCTGCGCCTCAATTTTCATAGGTGAAACTTCTTCTTAAATGTCTCGATTTTATCTTCTTAAAGCAATTCTTAAATTCCACCATTTTCACTAATTCTCGCAGTCTCGTAGAATCTCTTTTTTAGCCAAACCTCTGAAAAATCAAAACCATTTCATACTCGACATCAAAAGAAAATTAAAAATAGCCAACCTGTCGAATTTCACCATCTCAATTATCTGGATTCCTACTCCCTCAAGCATCTTAGGGAATGAAACAGCTGACCTTTTAACTAAAAGAGCCATCCGCACAGGAAAACCATTATCAGAACCCGATCCTCACAGCGACTTCTTTTCATTAGCTCTCACTCAATATATATCATCATCACCTTAAGCGCTCAGGCAAATCTTAAGGGAAAAAAAAAATATTTTAGCCTACCCCTCCTTTTCTCCTCATCCTTGATTCAAAAACCTAAGACTCGAGCGCGAAGAAATTACCACCGCTTGCCGCATAAGAAGCAACCACTACAATCTTCAAGCCAGTCTCTATCGCTGCAACATCACTTCTTCTCCCCCTTATGAGTGCGATCATCCTCTTCAAAACATCGATCACATCCTCTGGACCTGCACCAATTTTTGGCTCCATAGACCTCACCTACTTCAGCAGTTTAGAAAAAAAACCAAGAAACCTTTTCCTCCAGACATCTTCAAGATTCTCTCTAACCCATCTCCAGCAATCATCTCATGTCTGGCCTCATCCTTCAAAAGAAATAATTTAAACATCTAACTCCTAGATTGTCACTAGCTCTACCCAAATCACTCCTCCACCAATCATCGACTTGGCCGTGTGGGTCAGTGTGTTCAGGCCCGGCCATCAAACAAAAGAAGAAGAAGATTAACATACAATGTTAGACATAATATCTTTTTATGTGGAAGATGAACTCAGCAATGACTGAGAGCTAATTGCCATGGTCAGAGTAAATAAATTTTTGTACAATAAAACTGAAAATTTATATGCCAATAGAAGTGAAGACCTGGATTCCGCTCTGAGAGAGCGTACGAGTAAGGTGTGCTCTGAGCCTCCCTCCTCTGTGTCCTGCTGCGACTACGTAGTGCATGCTAAGTTGAATAGTTGAAGGTAACTATTATATATTAAACACTGTTAGAGTGTTTTGAGTGTTTTTATTTGTTTTTTATTATATTATAGCCTTAATGAAAGTGAGTTTACCTAAAATGCAGGAGGCCAAGGCCTCCTGCGTCACTGACCCGGGAGGAAACAAACGATGTAGTCGTTTTTTGGTGCCTCTGGATGAATGGACATTCTTTGAAAAGCCAGCTGGAACTAAAACTAGAGCCAGATCTAGATCTCTATGAGAAGAACAAGATAAAGAATTAGTAAAAGATTCTCTCAAAGATAAAGGTAACATTAATGCTAATAGTGAATCTGAGATGCCTAAAAAGCAAAAAAGACGGGATTGCAGAAGGAGATCTGAAATTAATAATAATAATTCTAAAAATTTGATCCCCTTGCCCCCCCCTTTCATAAACTCGCTCTATAACCTCGGTTTGTTCTAACATTTTTTATGATGATGATGGTTCGATGAATTCCCTGAATGAATATAATGAATTTGAAAAAGATCTCTCTCTTGCGATTTCCCGCTTTCGATCTCTAGAATCTATTGCGCATGTTCCTACTAACCCGCCGGCATTGCCGACAAAGCAAGCAGTATCAAATAACATCGATGTAACTGAGCACATAATGGATTGCGATAATACGCATGAGCAAGATAACGTTCAAAACTTCGAAACGATCTCAGCCTCGAAAGATATCTCTCCCTCTTCCCTTAGTTTTAAAGAAAATAATAAAGATGCGAATAGATATCGACGTAAAGACCTTCCTTCTTATATTGTACACTTTCAACATAAGGATTCTAATAACGGCAGTCCTCTTCATCCGATGATGATTAGTCGCCTTATTAATAGACTAATTAAAAAAGATATTCGTGAAGTTAAAAAAATAGGCAAAAATAAAATCCTTGTTGTTGAATTCATTACCTCGGAGGCCGCTAATAACATTATTAACCATCAAGTTCTCAAAGAAAAACATCTCACAGCTTTTATTCCTTTGTATCGAATCATGCGTATCGGGATTATTAGAAATATTTCTACGGAAATGGATGCGACGGATCTTGTCAATTCAATAGAGACAACGACAAAAATTTTATCTATACAACATCTTAATTGAAAAATAAAAATTGATGGAGAAACCAAATTTGTTCCTTCTAAAACAATACTATTAAAATTTGAGGGGAAACTTCTCCCACCAGTAGTTTCTCTTTTTAAAATTAGACTGCCTGTTCATCCGTATATACCACGAGTTCAATTATGCTATAATTGTTATCGTTTAAATCACGTTAGTACTAACTGTAAAGGGAAAACTAAACGCCTTCGCTGTGGCGGGGCCAAACATAATATTAATGAGAAATGCCCGCGATCTCAACCCCCCATATGTTGTAACTGTGGGGGTGAACATCTTCCCATCATTCCTAACTGCCCATCGAATATTAAACAAAAACAAATTAATACCCTCGCTTCAATGGATAACATCTCTTTATTAGAAGCTCGCATGAGAATCGGTAATGAAGAGCCCTTGCGAACAGTCGATAAACAGTTTTCTTAACGCGACTATCCCTTCCTACTTTATCGACCTCACAATTTAAATTATTAGACTACTTATCGACTATTTATGGTAAAATCCAACCTAATGTATGCCCATTGTATAACGACCGCAATTCCTATGCAATATTATCAACGTTACCCGATCAATGCCTTGATTCCAATTCTTTTCCTGTATCATACTCTGAAGCATTAAAAAGAAATACTAAAGTTCACAGAGGTAATACTACCAGTTCTAAATCCAACCGCGACAACAATGACAGACGTGAACCTTTTATGGGAACATCCACTCAATCTAACAATTCTCAATTTCGAGAAAGTACACTCAATGAGAGATACCAACAAAACTTTAATAATAATCATAACTCATTTTTATACGTTCCTAATAATAGGTCAGAAAACTTTAACAATTATTATCCCCGATATGTACACGAGCATGAAAATTCTCCCTTTTTACATCAAACTTCCTCCTTTGAACACTTTCATGATATTCCTCCCTATACGGGACATCCTTATTACTACCCCTCTCCCTATTTTTCCCCCTTTTGCTATTTAGATATCCGCACTCATCTTATCAATCATCCGATACACCCAGGGGTTATCCTTCTTCTTCAAGATCTCCCCGAATACCATGAATAGCAACTTGAATATCGAAAATAATGCTGAATTTTATTTTGTAAACACTCTCACTACTGTTTTAAATCAACTTGCAGGTAATATCCCTGCCTCTCTCAGAAATTCTTAAACATTCTTCTTCTCAGAATCATCAATAACCTTTTTATCCAAGGCCAATTTCCTACTGAATGGTGTCATTCACTAGTCTTTCTTATTACTAAACCTCACGGGGGAGGAGTCCGACCCATTGCACTCACTTCCTGCATTCTTAAAACTGTTGAGAATAAGTTTCTCAACAGACTCTATTGGTACATAGAATCAAATAATATTTTGCTGGAATTTTAATTTGGATTTCAAAAATTTAGATCCAGGATAATTTATCTATTCTTGTCGCAATTGTTTTTTTGGGTTTTTTGCATAAAGTCACGACGGCAGTCTTCATTGATATTAAAGCAGCATTTGATAATGTTCTTCCGCACATTTTAGTTAAGGATCTGAAAAATCTTAAATTATCTTCCAAAACTATTAAATTCATTGAAAATCTTATCTCTGCGAGAACGGTACAATTCGTAATTCAAGGACAACTCTCTAGTCCTCTTTTGTCTTGCAAAGGAACACTGCAAGGCTCAATGCTCAGCCCTACATTATTTAATTTATACCTTCGAGAGATCTCAACTGTATTAGATAGACATACAAAAATTTTGCAATTTGCTGATGATATTGTTATATTCTCAACGTCATCTAATGCTGAAAAAGCACACAAATCAGTAGAACTCTCTCTTTCAAGCATTGATTCTCTGCTACAATTGGGAAGACTCGATATCTATCCGCACAAAACACAATTGATAATTATTTCACGACGTAATATTCGCCCTAATACTGACTATATTACTCTCAATGACTCCATCATTAAATCAACCCGAGTAATTTGCTTCTTAGGTGTTTTATTAGATTTCAGACTTAATGGCAATGCCCATATGGACTACATTATCAATAAATCTAGAAAGATTGTGCAAATAATCTCAGCTCTACGGGGAGTATGATGGGGGTGCATCACACACCCACAACAACATCCACAATTCTTGCTTACAATTTACCGCTCGTTATTAAGTTATTAGCTCGTTATTACGCTTCATTGAATGCTTGCCATATATTTGTCCTTAAAGATTCCCCTCGTTTCCATAAATTAAAACTTATTCAAAACAAAGCAGTAAGACTTTGCCTTGGATATCACATCTCCACACTAATTAACGTAATGTTTGCGGAAGCTAAAGAACCGCCTCTTAAGTATCGCTTTCGGTATTTAATAACAAGATTCCTTATTAAAACCTTGTGCGTCACTGACTATCCGGTCGTGAATTATTTTGAAAATCTCTCGGACACTATTATCGATAACTACAAAAATTTTGAATACCTCTCAACCAATTTTCCCGCCATTAATCTGTTTCGTCAATTCCTGTAAGCAGACTATATACAAGTCCATCATCCTTCCTCAATTTCAACACTCGTATCAATCATCTTACCTTACTCTTGAAATAATATCCGCAACAAGATTTTCTGGATAAACTGGAGCAATTTTCAAAACAATATGCGCAAAACCTATTCACTCAGGCTTTTGGTGGCGTTCTCGAGGGTTCGACTGTTTTTTACACGAACAGATCAAGATTAAGAATGGTTCATATGTAGGATCTACCTATTACTTCCCTGCACTGGAGATACAATTGATGCATAAAATCTCTCACTGCGCTTCCATTTTCTCTACTGAAGCTTGAGCTATATATAATGCCATACTATTAATTATTGACATTAATACTTCCAAAGCTAGTATTATCTCCGACTCTATGAGCGTACTTAAAGCGCTACAAGAACCCTCTATTCAGCAAAACAATTATTTCATTCCACTCATCAAGGCAAAACTAGAGATGGCACGCATACAGGAAATCCATATACAATTTATCTGGGTTCCGTCACACAGAGGAATTGAGGTAATGAACAGCGGTAATGAAATAGCCAATGAGATAGCTAGGCGATCCATTAAAGAAAGTATGGCCACTAATTTTAAAGTATTCTGTATTCAGTTCTGTACTCAGATCTCTTTTCTGTACCCAAAGAAAAACTTGATTTTGATTTTGATAAATATTTAGAGCATTAGGTTAAATTTAAAGGCATTTCATTCTTTGAGATGATCTATCAGAAAAATAAGAAACCATGATACTATAATATGAGTCTTTCCAGAGAAACTATAGTTACAGTTTTGCGTATTAAATCTAACCATTACAATCTTAACTATAGTCTTTTTCGAAAAAATTTAATCGATAATGAATCATCTTGCTCATGTGGACATCTTTCACAAGATATTAATCAAATTATATTTTGCTGTCCTAATACACGTAATAAATCAACATAATTAAGATCTGCTATAGTTTCAGCTGGCCATCACTTCATAGACATCTTTAAAATATTAAAGAATCCTATTAACTAAAAATTTGCAGACTAATTATTGTCTTCTGCAAAACATGCAATATAAAGATTTGAAAATCCCGCTACTTCACGCTACGTGGTCTCTCCATGGATGCGTTCCGTTTCACGCATTTAGCGCATATATCACCTGAAAATCTATAGTTCACGTAACATATATTATAGATTTCCAAGTGATCTGTGCGCTCTATGCGTGAAACGGAACGCAACCTATAAAGGCCATTGCACGTTAAAAAATTTTAGTCGTAATCATAAGGTCGTAAAAAAATTGACCAATCACAATCAAACATTCTAAAACATTCTAAATAATAAGAATGTTTGAACTGCAATGGCCTTTAACCTACTGGAGCTCACCTCGACATTTTTACTCGCGTCTCCGCCGTGTGATCATTAATTGAACGGTTAAAGTATTTAACGCCACTTACGTTTTACACATCATACGTGTGAATCTGGCCGTATTGACTCTCGATCGAGAGCAGGTGCCATTTAAGAAAGAAGAAGTAAGACCTCTCTCAGCATGAGTGCAGATCGGCTCGAACCTCATTCATCCAATGGAAGGTAAGTTTATTTCGATTATTTTAAAATGTTAGTACGGTTTTATAGTGAAATGTTGTTACTTATTGTTAATTAATTGATGAATGACATATAATTGATGAGGGTCATATAATAAATTGATGAAAGACATGTTTGACAGAATACAGATTAGATTAGATTTACAAGATTATAACTTCGATACACTAAAAAAAGAAAATGTAATAATAATAAATGTAATGATCTAATAAATAATTTTTATGGAATAAAAGGAATGAAAGGTAATTTACTTGTCAGGTCTTGCTGTTGAGAAAAGATTTTACGACCTGAGACAATGCTTTGGAAAAGAACGGAGAAAAGTTTAGCAGCCAAGATCTGGAGCTGGAGCGGATCGATCCACATATACACCAATTTGGGAGCTAAAGACTTAATATTCCTAGAAGACATCAAATCTAGAAGATAAATATTGTAGTTTGAGAAGTTTTGCATGATAAATGTCGATAATATATGATTATAATGTGATATCGTAGAACTTCATTCAACTATAAATCCAAAACTTCTGCAAAAAATCAAGTGTCAGAACTACGCATAAATTCCTCGTTCCTATCTTGTCTGCTGCTTCTAATAATCAAGCAACAATGTTTTGCACGATTTCTTGCTCTGTTACGTCTGTTGCAGCAAACCCAGACACAGACTCTTGCAACAACACCACTTTCAGTATCACCTCCTACAACACCATTATCTGCAATTACTTCGGAATTTGGAAGCAATAACGCAGTATAGGAGAGAGCTATGTCAAGAATTGGCATCAAGTGCAAAATGCCCGCTTCTGATACTTTTGCAATTAAAAAACGACAAGAGATAGACGTTGTCAATAAATCTTTAATTGAGCAAAGGGACTGACAGAACTTGCAGCGAAGATAGGTGAAGCAATTACGGCTCCACAACCAAGTGTTTCATCAGTAGTTTTCAGCAATGCATCTCATCGTATTCAGCCCATGTTGAATGTCATAGAATTCACATTAAGTTCAATCCAAGCATGCTCTGCTTAAATGCCTAAATAATATATTGCAACACATTAATGATTTCTCTAAAACATACAGACAAGCACAGTTTCATAGACAAAAATTTTGTTTTCGTGTTTATGTTTTTTTGCTTTTGTTTTTAAATTCTGTGTTTTTTTTATATTTTTTTGTGTTAGTTAATGGAGGATGACAAATAAAAAATAAATGCTTTAATACAATTATTTACTTTATTCAATCTCCTTATTTACAAATTCATAAGCAAAATTATCAGTCTTAAAAATATTCATTATGCTCTTTCATGATCAAATAACGCAACATTCAATTAGAGAATGAAGTATCAAATTATAATCACATAAAATTCAAAACAATGGAGTATAAAAACATAAATTTGACAACTACGTGAAAGAGTTAATTATTTGACCTTGAAAAGTTCTCATACTGCCAGGGCGTCTGAGCTTTCCCAATTGAAGATACAAAATACTGTTTAGGGTAATTGCGCATACCTTCCAACACTGAGCCATCTCGATTAGCTCCAGTCCTACCTAAGTCCTCTTTAAAAAAAGCATCAGGACCAATAATCCTCCATCAATCGTCATGAATAAGCCCATTCTCATTTTCAACATCGAGCCAATTAGGAAGACAATACTGGGAGACACATTCATTATTATCATCATTACAGCTCATAATAAAGTTGTGAAGATAAACAAGAGCTTTTATAATCTCTTTTGTATTTGCTACAGAAAAACACAATCATTTGTGCAAAATTTATGCCAGCGTGACACTAGTATCCCAAATTTGTTTTCTATGCAGAGGCAAGCCCTACTGAGTCGGTAGTTAAAAACGCTGCTCGTCTGTCAACCCATTATGCATCTTGCATAGGGACGCATGAGGTACATGTTAAGGAGGAAGGCCTCATTGGCCATGATTGCATGTGAAAAGGGAACATCTTTCCTTGGCAGAAGTGTAGATGGTAAAAGATCAGCGTTATCGGAGGCAAAATCTGCAGCCAATTCAGAATTTCTCCATACACTACCTACATCATTGATGGAATCTGTAAATTACATCAAATATACTTCATTGCAATGTTACTATTAATTTGTTTCCTATCAATTATTAAGAAAAGAATATCATTACTCCATCCATGTGAATTTATTTGCATCACAGAGTACCAACAGCACTATATTGAAAAATTGCTTATAGTTGTGGTATTGTGATCCAAAGCATAGCGGCTTCTCGATTTCCATATGTCTGCCATCAAGAATACCAATAGTTTGAAAATTGCCAATTCAACATGTATTCTTTGCTTATTTTTTTTCAACCTCAGATAAACGTAACCTACCTGAAATTTCAAATTAAAAAAAAAAGAAAAAACCTTAAAAACTCCGATAGATGTTTTAAACACGCATGTAATCTCCGTAAGAAATTATTTTTAAAAAATGCCGATAACGTGCGCAGTACTACATTGTAAAAGCGGCAGCAGAACCAAACAAATAAAGCGATTTTTATTTGGCGTACCGAAAGATCGAAGTACCCAATTATATGGAAAAAATGGGGAAGAGATTATCTTAGGTACAGTCCAGTTACGCCAGACGAACGTTATATGTGACAAACATTTTGAGGAAAAAGACGTTCCCCGTGAATGGATTAACACGTTCACGCCGGGGTGACCCACCGGTCACACTTGACTGTTTCGTGGGGCGGCGTGACCCACCGGTGGGTCACACTTGACTATTCCGTGGGGCGGCGTGACTCACCGTTGGGTCACACTTGACTATTCCGTGGGGCGGCGTGACCCACTAGTAGATCACGCTTAACTATCCCGTGGGACGACGTGCATCACAGGTGAGTCACTTGTTTTCAGAAAATAAGTCGTTAAAGAAATAAGTTTATTTTATTTTTTCTCA
>JBCAUJ010188669.1:0-12133 GCA_038406275.1 Cataglyphis albicans
ATATATATATTGCTCATGGAATCACGACTTTAACAAATAGCTTATACGGAATTATAAGTTAAAACTTTTGATTAAAATATTTCAGAAACTAAAATTATAATCAATCTAATGATATTTTTCTAATGATATATAAATTCAAATTTTTGATTGCGACGAATGTTTATGATAAGAGATTCAGATTGAAAAAAATTTAAACGTGCATTTATGAAAACCGGCTTGCAAGATCTGACTCGAGATTCAAAGCTTAGTTTAATAATAGACATATTTAATCTCATCTTTTCAGTCTTTTTTTGGTACATGTAAAATTAATTTCAAATTAATGCTATTTATAATCTTAAGTATTTAATTTGAGAAATAATTTTCGTCATAATTACTCTCAGAAAATTTCTAACATCTTCTTTTCAAATAAATAAAATCCAGTTGGACAAACAAAATCCGAGAGTCAAACCCACGTAAAGTAAAATTTATTATAAAACTTATTATAAAAAATGCAGGTAGACAAAATGTCACATAATGGCCAACAAAAAAAAAAAAATAAAATAAAATTGCGTATATATTCACATGAATGATGAGAATGATATGCACATGTTTGATGAGATTTATTTCTAATAAAATTCGTTATAACACAGTAATCTTTCATCTTTTCATTATCTTTTTACGGTTATTATACTTAAAAAAAAAACATATAAAAAAAACATTATCGCAATCAGCTAGAAAAACTTTTGAGAGTATGATATCCATAAAAAGTTAATGAAAAGGTGAAAGAAGATATTATGAAAAATTTTATTAGAAATAAATCTTATCAAACGAATTCATGTGCATATACATGTATTTTTTATTATAAAACAAAGTAATTATAAATACAACAGATAATTAAATACAACAAATAAGTGAAAAGTAATAATAAAAAAAAAAAAATAATTAATATTATACCTATTAATAAAGAAATTTAAAGTACACGTTTTAATAATATTAAATTTAAATAAACTGTTTAATAATATTGATTATCATTAAAACACATGCAAAAAATAGATTTTTTATTAAATTGATATTTTGTTAATTATAATGTTTCAAAATTGTATTATAATATTATATATATAATTAACAAATTTTTAAAAGTTTAATGTCTTTTCTAAAATCTTCAATTTAAAGAATAAATTATTAAAATTATTAAAATTATTATTAAAATTATCCAAATACGTTAGTGAATAAATAACTTATTTACATTCTTAGTAATATATATATATATATATATATATATATATATATGTATTAGTTTGTTATCACGGTCTCTGGTGACCGCTAATGTTATATTTTGTTTGTCTTCTTCCCGTTTATGTTACATTTAAAAGATCAGTACATTTACAGTTTTCGCCGAAACATTGTGTTATTTATATTTGCAAAAAAAAAGAAAAATTTACTTTTGACAGTAATAATAATTAATAAAAATTATATACTATAATAATTATATGCTGTTTTACAACGTAAGTTTAAAAGAGAGAAAGAGAAAATTATATAATATATATTTTTAAAAGTAGGCTTTGACATTTCATACATTATTATTTATTTAACGATTTTATTTTAACATGTATACAAAATTTTCGATTAATCTAGTAACACAATATTTTTTTAATAAAAAGATATTTCTAAAATGAAAATGAATAATAATCTAGCTAATCTAGTAAGCAAATTTTTTTTTTCCATTAACAAGTTTATACATTAAAATAATACACTCTTATTTTTAATATACATTATAGTATAAAATTAATATATATAATTTTTTTATCTTTTTATTTTTTATTTTTTTAATATCATCTTTAAAAGCTAGAAATATGTACTCTGTTAGATTTTTTACTTTGTATATAATTTGCTAACAATTCTTACGCTTTTTATAGTTATCTAATAACACCGCGTTTATACTTTAAACCAAGTATTATGGGACCCAATCCGTTCATCCGCTTCAAAAATCATCCTCTACGACGTGAAGTTGATTCTATAGCAAACAATGAGATTTTTATAGAAAATGTTAATAATCTTGAAAATGTAGGTGATACTATTCACATTGATGACTCTAGAGAAAATGGAAATGAATATTATAAAAGATCATCATGCATGTTATTTACACCTACTCTCGAAGATTTAAAAAATGGTACGTATACAAAATTCATTACTTGATTTAGATAGATCATATTTTATGTATCTGTTATTACGTAATGATATAGTTTTGTACGTCGCATTAAATCCATATTTCGAGGAATTCGAAATTGAGGTGGTTAGCTGTCCTTGTCTAACCAAAGCGCCGTATAATCTTGCCGCAGCTGGTAAGAAATATAATAACAAGCATTTTTAATTTTCGAAATGATACAGTTTACATGATACAGTTTACATTTTAACAGGATTATCCGGTAACACTAGCATTTTGGAGTTGGGGGTTTTTGATTATTTTTATCCAAGACCGCAGACGAATTTTGCATTCAACATTCGAGATATGTTATCAAGATATAACTACGATATTTTTGTTATTGGATCAGGTTTTGCGGCAAAACCATTTATGCCTTATAACGGACACGTATGTACTGTTGATATATTTTTATATACAAAAAACATATTTATTTCACGAAAAAAAAAAGAAATGTGAAGCAAATTATTCTTTTATTCTTAGTATTTTTGTTACTTTTCTTTGTTCTATTTTAATTTTATCAATTTATCATTAATTTTAATAAAGCTTCTCTTTATTTTAACACAAGTTTATTTCTTTTTCTGTCTTTATTCATAAGAATGCGATTTCTGTTATAGCTTACTATAAACGCGATAGTCTCGGCAAATCCCACAAATGTTATCAATAATAGTTGTATCGCTTATGAGGATACTTCTACTGGTCAGAGAAGATTGGAAATTATCAACGATCACAATCAAATAAAATGCTGTTTATTTGGCCAATTTTTTTTCAGTGAAGGTAAACGAGGAATGGTGATCAAAATTCGCGCTAAAGGTCGCAGATCAAGGTCTAACATAATAGCGTTAATACAAGCCGCTTTGACAAACCGCTGTCAGGATCAGCCATTAATCAGTGAGAAATTATCTATTATGTTTAAGAGAGTCATGTTTTTTATTTGCAAAATAAAAGAGAATGGAATTAATGAAACTAATTCATAAGAATAATATGTAATAGAAATGCATAAAAAAATAAGTCTTTGAAATCATATATTTCAGGTATAGGTATCGTACTCGTATTAAACGGAGGACAAACGGAACAACATCTTTTGCCAGATAATTTTGTAAGTTATGATTATAATAAAATCCAGGATTATTATAACAAATTAAGCCAGTATCCGTTGAACTGCATAAATTTAATAGCTGTGGGGGCTTTAACAAGTGATCCATTAATGATTTTTGAAGACTATGATGAAAGGGTAAGTTATTCTGGTTAAGTATACATCAGGCATTATAAATCATTTAAGCAAACATTTTACAATTATTGCTTTCTTTATTTTCAAATGGATTCTTTATTTTTAAATAGATTCTTTATTTTTAAATGAATAGTCATTAAAATTTCAAATTTTAATTTTTTTAATTTTTTTAAATTAATTTGTACTAATATATTTTGATATAAATATGTTATGTGTTAAGCGAATTCATATATTATAATATATATTAAAATTTTATGCTCTCTAGCTAGACTATTGTAACATTATTGCTAATGTCAATTTTTTACTTTTAAAATCCATATCATCACGAAACATTTACGAGCTTCATATCTTACAGTTGTACTTGATAGATAGCTATAGCATGTTTAATACTTTCTCCAATGATGAATCGTTCGGAAACTTCTTCAATGATCTTACACCAGAAGAGACAGAGTACATTGCTTACATCAATATAGCGCAAGAAAGATATTGCGTAATATGACAAATATTTTTATTCTTAATATAAAATCAAGTCCGTTTTATTAAAGCGCTGTGTATTGTAAGAAACTGACTTAAGATGTTATCATAAAATATTCGCGACAAAGATATATCTAGGTTCGCATAACGACAATCTCTTTTACTTCAGAACACAACAAGTCGCAATTCTTATTAATATTTTGATATATTGACTAACTAGTAGTTCAACTAGTCTCTCTTCCTATTCTGATTATCTTTGAAAAAAAGATAAATTTTTCTATAAAAACAAAAAAATATAATTTACAAAATACTATAATATATATTATATGTATACATATATTTTGCGCACATATATATATATATATATATATATATATATATATATAACTAAATTTACATTTTTTGCTCATTACTTTTTAAAGTACACTATCAAAATTAATTATATAAAAAATATTTTAAATATTAATTATAAGATATCATTTATGAATTATATCGATCATTAAAATATGCATATCTTATATTTAATATTAATAAAATATAGTAGAATCTTTGATAAATTGTATTTAAAATATCATCAGTATAATAATATATTGTAATTTTTAATATTTTGAAGTAAACTTATAAAGAATTTGTAAAAAATTTGTGAAATACATATATGTATACATATTCTTATATGTATATATACATATATTTCATATGTATTTTATAAATTTAGCATTGTCATGAAAAGTTTTTAATTTTTTTGCAAAACGGAGACTTGCAAAAAGTTTTAAATAGAAAGCTAAACTTTTCTATATAAAAAATAATTTTACAAAAAATTATATTATATACACACTTTGCACAGTACATACATATATATTATATATCTATAATATATATAAATATATATATATATATATATATATTATATATCTATTATATATCATACATGTTTATTATATATCTATGCTCATTTCTTATCATGTTTCAAGTTTTTATTGTATAACAGTATATATCAAATTTAATTGCATAAGAAATATTCTAGATGATAATTATAAGATATAATTTGTATTTTAAATTATATTAATTATTTACTTATAACATATATCTTATATTTTATATTAATAAAATGTGCAGAAAGAAATTAGTATAAAAGATTGATATAAAATAAAAAGAGGATTTTTTTATATGTAATGAAACAATTTTTAAAAATAGGAATCTTTAATCAAACAAAATATAATACAAAAACTTTGTTTCTCTTTGTCTATAACAAAGAATTGTCTTTTTATCGCCACAATAATTGGCAACACTCGTTTCTATCTTTTGTATTTTATTTTGTTTCATATTACTATTTCATATTAATAGTAACAATACTGAAAATTTATTGTTATAACGATTCTACAGCTTCGGTTGAATAATACAGAAATGTAATGTATTTTTTATTAGTAGAAAAATAAAATTAGTATCCTCAAATTAAACATTTTATTACGCAGAGAAAGTTGCCCAAACTCTCTTTTTTACAAATACGCCATTAAATAAATAAATTTTGTGTAAAAAAATTTCATTTGTGTTTTAATATAAATCGTTATTTATGTCTGTGAATTTGTTATTTATGTTTTGTTACTTATGACGTCTTCTAATTTCTTTTTAGTTGGCTTGTTGGTTGCTTATCGTTTTAGGTTTTTAGCGTCTTTTGATATTTTATTCAGTCAATCACATTTTATCAAAGAGAAAAAAATATGCGCCAAGTTGAATGATTGTTCTCATTATTTTCCTTCTTTTGAGAGTAAAGTCAATAATGCTATGTTAGTTATCACTTCTGTTAACGAAGATATGAAGATGCTCGACGATGTCGAATTCGAATGAATGTCTCCTCGTTATGAGGCTCCTGACGGTTTCATCTCTATACTCCCAAAATATTGTAATAATAAAAATCTATTTTTTAATAATTTTTTCAAAATTCACAGTTTAAGCAATGCAATAATATTACAACGCCAAGTACATAAAAATATATTTCTAGCTTGACAAGAATTTTGCTCATGGAATTACAGCTTTAACAAATAGCTTATCCCAATTGTAAATTAATCTTTCGATTAAGATATTTCAGAAACTAAAATCATAATCAAATAAATGACATTTTTCTAATGTAGATTCAAATTTTCGATTGCGATGAATGTTTACGAGATTTAGATTGAGAAAAATTTAAACGTACATTTATAAAGATCAGCTTGCAAAATTCGATAAGAAGATACAAAGTTTAATTTAATCATAGACTTATTAAATCTCATTTTCTCATTATCAGACTTTTTCTACTGCCTGTTAACAAATTATTCCTATTTATAATCTTGAGTGTTTGATTTAATTGAGAAATAATTGTCGTCACAATTACAGTTCAGAAAAATTTCTAACAGTTTCTTTTCGTTCAAACAAATAAAATCCAGTCAAACAAAATCCAAGAGTCAAACCTACGTGAAACAACATTTATCGAAAAAAGTACAAATAGATACAATGTCACATAATGTCGCATTGCCCATCAAAAAAGAAAAAAAAAAAAAATGCATGTATGTGCACATGAATTTGTTTGATGAGATTTAATTTTTTTTATTATAATACGCACTAATTTTAAATTCAACAAACACGAATAAGTGGTAAGTAATGATAAAAAAAAAAGGAAATAATATACATTTTTAAATAAAAAAATTTAACGTACAAATGTTTATAAAAAAATTTAAATATACTGTTTAATAATATTGATTATTATCATTACAACACAAGAAAAAAATATATTTTTTTAAATTGATATTTTGTTATTTATAATGTTTTAAAATTGTATTATAGAATATTATAAAATTGTATTATATAATATTACATGTATTATTAGCTAATTTTTATAAATTTAATGCTTTTTCCAATTCATATTTTTATTTAAAAAATAAATTATAATAATCAATATCCAAGTACGTTGGTGAATAAATAAACATATGTAGAGTAAATAAAACTTATTTACATTCTTAGTATTATAAACTAGTTTGTTGTCACGGTCTCTGATGACCGCTAATGTTATATTTTGTTTGGTTTGTTCCCGTTTCTGTTACATTTGAAAGATCAGTACATTTACAGTTCTCGCTGAAACATTGTGTTGATTATTCGTCTGCGATTTATAAAGAGAAAAGTTTGCTTTTTGCAATAATAATAACTAATAATACTTATATACCATAATAATTACATGCTGTTTTACAACGTAAGTTTAAAAGAGAAAAAGAAAATTATATGATATATATCTTTAGAAATATGTTTTGACATTTCATACATGATTATTCATTTAATTATTTTTTCTTAACATGTATAGAAAATTTTTGATTAATTTAATTTTAGTAACATAATTTTTTTTTAATAAAAAGATATTTCTAAAATTAAAATGAATAATAATATAGCTAATCTAATAAGCAAATTTTCTTTTCCATTAACAAATTTTCACATTAAAATAATATATTTTTATTTTTAATATATATTATAGTATAAAATTAATATATATAATTTTTTTCATCCTTAAAAGCTAGAAATGTGTACTCTGTTAAATTTTTTACTTTGTATATAATTTGCTAACAATTCTTACGCTTTTTATAGTTATCTAATAACCGCGTTTATACTTTAAATCAAGTATCATGGGACCCAATCTGTTCATCCCCTTCAGAAATCATTTTCCACGACATGAAGATGATTTGAGAGAAAACAATGAGCTTATAATACAAAATGATAATCTTGAAAATGTAAATAATTTTATTGACAATGATAATACATTGGACAGTGATGACTCTAAAGAAAATGAATATTATGGATCATCATACATGTTTTTTAGACCTACTCTCGAGGAATTAAAAAATTGTACGTATATAAAATTTATTTATTATTTGATTTAAATAGGTGATATTTTATGCATTTGTTATTACATGATGATATAGTTTTGTACGTCGCATTAAATCAATTTTTCGAGGAATTCGAAATTGAGGTGGTTAGCTGTCCCTGTCTAACCAAAGCGCCGTATAATCTTGCCGCAGCTGGTAAGAAATTTATTAACAAGCATTTTTAATTTTCACGACATTTACAACATGATACAGTTTACATAAAACACTTTACATTTTAACAGGATTATCCGGTAACACGGGCATTTTACAGATGGGAAGTTTTGTTAATTTTTATCCAACACCGCGGGTGAATTTCGCATACGACATTCATTATATGTTCTCAAGATGTAACAATGATGTTTTTGTTACTGGATCAGGTTTCGCGACAAAACCGTGTATGCCTTATACCGGACAGGTATGTACTGTTGATATATTTTTATATACAAAAAACATATTTATTTCACGAGAAAAAAAAAATGAAATATGAAGCAGATTATTCTTTTATTCTTACCATTTTTGTTACTTTTTTTTTTATTTATTCTAATTATATCATTAATTTAATTTATCAATCATATCATTTAATTTATCATTAATTTTAATAAAGCTTCTATTTATTTTATCATAAATTTGTCTTTTTTTCTGTCTTTATTCATAAGAATGCGATTTCTGTTATAGCTTACTATGAACGCGGTAGTCTCGCCAAATCCCGCAAATGTTATTAATAATAGTTGTATCGCTTTTAAACATGCTGACCAGTTAAGATTGGAAATTATCAACAATCACAATTACATAATATGCTGTATATTTGGCAAATTTTTTTTCAATGAAGGTAAACGAGGACCGGTAATTAAAATACGCGCTAAAGGTCGTAAATCAAAGTATAACTTAATAACGTTAATACAAATCGTTTTGAAAAATCGCTGTCAGGATAAGGCATTAATCGGTGAGAAATTATCTATATGTTTAAGAGAGTGATCTTTTTTATTTACGAAATAAATAAGGATTGGAAATAATGAAACTAATTCATAAAAATAATATGTAATAATGTGTAATAGAAATACATAAAGAAATAATGCATAAATAAATTTTTGAAATTTAATATTTCAGGTTTAGGTCTCGTACTCGTAATAAACGGAGGAATGACGGATCAATGTATCATTCCAGATGATTTTGTAAGACATAACTACAGTACGTACGATGATTACTATGACCGGTTACGTGTCTACACGTCGAAGTGTAAAAGTTTAATAGCTGTGGGGACATTAATTAGTAAAAAATTAATGATTTTTAAAAGGAGTAATGGAAGTGTAAGTTACATGTACTGATTAAATATACAAACAGGCATTATGAATCATTTAAACAGACATTTTACAATTATTGCTTTCTTTATTTTTAAATGGATTCTTTATTTTTAAATAGATTCTTTATTTTTAAATGAATAATCATTAAAATTTCAAATTTTAATTTTTTTTAATTTTTTTAAATTAATTTGCACCAATACACATTTTGGTATAAATATGTTATGTGTTAAGCAAATTCATATATTATAATATATATTAAAATTCTATGGTTCCTAGCTAGACTATTGTAATATTATTGCTAATGCTAATTTTTTACTTTTAAAATCTATATTATCACGAAACACTTATGAGCTTCATATCTTACAGCTGTACTTGCGAGATAACAGTAGCATATTTAATACTTTCTCCAATGATGAAATGGCCGGAGAATTCTTCAATGATGTTACACCAGAAGAGACAGAGTACATTGCTTACTTGAATATAGCGCAAGAAAGATGTTTCGCAAAGTGACAAATATTTTTATTCTTAATATAAAATCAAGTCCGTTTTATTAAAGCTCTGTGTATTGTAAGAAACTGACTTGAGATGTTATCATAAAATATTCGTGACAAAGATATATCTAGGTTCGCATAACGACAATCTCTTTTATTTTAGAACGCAACAAATCGTAATTCTTATTAATATTTTGATATATTGACTAACTAGTAGTTCAACTAGTCTATGTTCTTGTTCTGATTATCTTTGAAAAAAAGATAAATTTTTCTTTAAAAAAATATTGTTTTACAAAATACTATAATATATATTATATGTATACATATATTTTGCCCAACATATATATATAACTAAATTTACATTTTTTACCTCATTACTTTTTAAAGTATACTATCAAAATTAATTATATAAAAAATATTTTAAATTTTAATTATAAGATATCATTTATATGAATTATGTCGATCATTAAAATATGCATATCTTATATTTACTATTAATAAAATATATTAGAATTTTTGATAAATTTTAATTAAAATATGATCAGTATAATAATATATTGTAACTTTTAATATTTTGAAGTAAAGATATATTTATAAACAATTTGTAAAAAATTTGTGAAATACATATATGTATACATATTCATATGTATATGTTTATATACATATATTTCATATGTTTTTTATAATTTTACCATTGTTATGGAAAGTAATTTTTTTGCAAAACGGTGACTTGCATGAAGTTTTTAATAGAAAGCTAGACTATTCTATAAAAAAAAAAAAATAATTTTACAAAAAGTTATATTATATATATACTTTGCACGATACATACATATATATTATATATATCTAAGCTCATATTTTTTATCTCATCATGTTTCAAAGTATTGTATACTTTATATATCAAAATTAATTGCATAAGAAATATTCTAGATGATAAGTGTAAGATATAATTTATACTTTAAATTATATTAATTATTAAATTACAAAAATATATCTTACATTTTACATTATAATAAAATAGAAAAAAGTCAGAATAAAAGATTGATATAAAATAAAAAGGCGATTCTTTTAGATATAAAAAGCCAATTTGTAAAAATGGGAATCTTTAATCAAACAAAATATGATACAAAAACTTTATTTTTTTTTTGTCTATAACAAAGTATTGTCTTTTTATCGGCACAATACGATTTAATCGGCAACACTCGTTTACAATTTCTATCTTTTGTATTTTATTTTGTTTCATATTACTTTTTCATATTAAGAGTTGCAATATTGAAAATTTTTTGTTATAACGATTCTACAGCTTCGGTTGAATAATACAGATATGTAATGTATTTTTATCAGTAGAAAAATAAAATTAGTCAATATCCGCAAATTGAACGTTTTATTACCCAGAGAATGTTATTGCCCAAACTTCCTCATATAGAATTTTCATTTCACAGTATTTATATATCATGCGTGTTTGAGCATACAAATTGTTTTTGTATACAGAATTTGTCATTAGTGTTTTATAAATCGTTATTTATGTTTGTAAATTTGTTATTTATGTTTTGTAAATCGTTACTTATGTCGTCTTTTAATTTGTTTTTAATTGGCTTGTTGGTTGTTTATCATTTTAGGCGTATCATCTTTTGATATTTTATTCAATCGCATTTTATCGAAGAAAAAAAATATTATGCGCCAAGTTGAATGATAGTTCTCGTTATTTTTTTTCTTCGGAGGAAGAAGTCAATAATTCTATGTTAGTTATCGCTTCTAATAACGAGGATATGAACATGCTCGACGATGTTGATTTCGAATGGATATCTGCTCGTTATGAGGCTCCTGACAGTTTCATCTTTATACTCCAGAAGCTGTTAACACGTATTTGCAGGACTCGCTTTGAAAGGATTTTCGATTTTACGAAGGCATTATTTTCAGAAGGTGAGGTCGGATGACTGAACAAATGCGTCGCGTCTTGGAGTAGATGTGCTTCCCTGATCGTTTAAGAAACGAGTAAAGTAAGAATTTAATATTTGATAAACTACTTTAACTTATTTGCATGTATGTGGAATGTTATATATATACATATATATATATATATATATATGCGTGTGTGTGTGTTAGGGGGAGGCGGGGTGGCGTGTGTGTGTGTGGGTGTATGTGTATAGTCTGTGTATATTAGTGCAAAAGGAAAAATAATTGTTGGAAATTTCTCTTGTAACAAATTAAAGAAAAATTCAAAATGCAAAATATTTATAAAAAAAGTTTAAATTATTTTTATTAATATTGATTAATACTTTTAAAATACATACAAAAAATATATTTTCTTTCTAAAATATGGTATTAATAAATTAAAAAAATTATCGCAACAATATCAATAATAATATATTAATAACAAGTCATAACAATATTAAATATTATGTCTGATACATATTTTTAATTAATACACTGATATAATTAATTATCATATAGTATACTTAATTAATATCGGCGTTTAATAGTGAAAAAATCTGTAATTTGAGTTATGCTTCTTTTTAATATTATACATATATATATATATATATATATATTTATGTATACATGTATATATT
>JBCAUJ010189162.1:0-11915 GCA_038406275.1 Cataglyphis albicans
GCGTTTCTCATAATTACGGTTCTATCTGATGATATCATTACATTGTTCTTGAATGTGTTTGTTATTCCCAGATTTCTATTACGATCAATCTCCACACCGTCAAATTCGAATCTCATCGAACATGAATGCGATACAATTATTTCTTAGTGCCACATCAGACCCTTCGGATGGTTTGTTTATCATTGATTTTCCCTCGATATATAGAAAACTCTCATCTGTATACGGCAGCGTATACAGATCCTGTTGTTATAGATATTCGTATCTCATTGCTGTGCTCAAACGTTGTGTTGCGTACGAGTTACGTATGAGTCTCGATCTTGACATTACGATCGTCAAAGACCGGCTCGCCTCCGATGTTAAAGATATCGGTCATGTTTTCTCAGATATTTCATACCGCAAAGCCCAAGTTGTAAAAATTTAACGTACGTAGCGTTGAGCTTCTTTCTCATCTTTTCAGCGCAACTTAATGATGATGATGATAATGATAATAATGGTAATGATGATGATGATAATAATGATGATGATGATGATGATCGAATGATATCAATCGGTAAAGATATTATTATCTCTCGCCTGTTTCGAGTCGTTCAACATGAGCATCTCATGCTCGCACGTTATTTTGTCGCCGTGCAATCTGATGGTATAATCTCTTCTCCTCGAAAATCGAGCAATCGTCCGTTTTAATCGGCGATCGTTAGATTCGTAATGTTCTGCGCGATGATCGGCAAGTAAATGATATGCGCCGGTGTCTCCGATACCTTATATCCTGATGGCACACTTGGTGAAATTTCATGTATCATATGAACGCGTTTATCGTTACTGTTCGCACCCGCCGTCAGTTACACACTATGCGGATAATTTTTACGTAATAATATTGTTACGTCTGCCTTCTGGTTATCCGTCCCTGCGTGTCGCTTATGGTGGTGTGATCTTCAAGAGATGATTCCCTAACGCGTCACTAAAAGAGATGTTATTAAACAACAGCTGACATTTTGATATTTTGAGCCGCCATCTTAGTCTCGCAGCGAATTCGATCCCATGCGGACGTTTCCGCGATTGATCCCGATTTTCTTTGTAAACGAGTTTATCTGTTCCGTATCCTGTTTTCTGTGTTATATTAAAGTTATTTATACTAAGTATTGTTACTTACGACGCGGAGCGTGTGTGCGGATTGTGACGTGCGCGGTTCGATCAATCTCGTAATATTGCGCGTGGACGTGCGGACGTAACAATATTAATCGGTACATCCGATTAATGCCACTGTCTCGGCTGCAATATGCGGTTTGAGTATCCTAATAACGATCCGATGTTGTTGGATTTTTTAATGTGTACTCTAAAAGCGCACTAGATCTCACTATTCATCGTATTGAAATTAGCACGAAGTACTATCGACTATTCTACAGTCTCGTTCTCGTCGCCGTTAGTTCGAATGGTCTCCTCTCCCGATGGGATATCACCGCGTTTATCGAAATGATTGCCGGAGCGAATTACACATCGCGAGCATTTCCGTAAAATTGCATGTTTCAAAAATTTATATATGGCATGTATCTCGTACGATCCCTCGGGAATTGTAATTTCCGTGTCATTCTTATTAAAATAAAATTTATTATTCGACGAATTCGGCATCGTATGATAAATCTCAAAATTTGTTAGACCGCTCGTAATTACCGTCGCTCAAATCCACGTCTGGATGGTAATCTGCCGCGAGGACGCTATTCTTCCCGGTCAGCGTGAATGTCATAGACATGTTGGAAAAGCTGTTTAACGAATACTGAGCCTCAATGACGCATCGTCAGGTTTTAAATTTGCATACACCGTTCAGAGAAATTGCAGACAATTGTCCGCAGATGCTCTGATCGTAAGTTTCAAAGGATATGCTATTGTACTCGATTTTTGTCACGTTCCGCCCGAAATATCGTACCAATTCATTCGTGGTCAAAGATTACCAAAACTGTCGAAATATATAGCGCGATACCCTCTCTTTGCATACGCCATTGCCTATGAATACCAAGGCCCACTGCATTGTCCAGATTTATGATATCGCTCTCATTTCGACGTATGCCATCAATCGGTAACGAGTCACGCATGAAAATACCTCTAATGTACGCGCATGTGTTTCACCAGTTGTTCTAATTGTATGTTCGTTGTCACAGCCCCTAAGCATTTAACACCTCTGTGACGTTTTTTTTTTCTTTGTTACTGCTCCCTGTCGAGAAGTCTTGCGCACAGTACAATTGGACACATTGCAATTGCACACTTTGTTATTAAACACATAAAGGTGCGCACCGTTCGATTGGACACATTTCATTTGCGCACAGTTCGTTTGGATACATTTTATTTGCGCACAGTTTGTTTGGACACATTTCATTTGCGCACTGTTCAATTGGACACAGTTGCTTTTGGACACAACACATTTTTGTATAATTTAAAACATACACATGCATGTATATATGTATAATTTTGAAATTTATTGACATTTATTATTAATTTCATTTGGTTAATAAATTTCTTACAGTTTGTTTACACACAGTTCTTTTGCACACATTTCTTTTGCACACATATCTTTTGCGCATATATCTTTTGCGCACATATCTTTCGCGTACATATATTTTGCGCACATTTCTTTTGTGCACATATCTTTTGCGCACATTTTTTTTTTAAGCACATTTCTTAAGCACGCACACACACACACACAAACGCACGAGTGGAGGTGCAAAGGGGGCCTTTATTTCCCCTCCCACACGCGCCCCGCCGGTAGGCTGGATGGATCCCGCTTTACAACTTACAAAGTACATGCTTCAATGTCCGATCGAACCCGAAATGTGTGCAAAAGAAATGTGCGCAAAAGAACTGTGTGTAAACGAACTGTAACAAATATTCATTTACCAAATGGAGTTAATAATAAATGTCAAAAAATTTCAAAATTATACATGCATACATGCGTGTGTATGTAGTTTAATTTATACAAAAATATGTGTTGTGTTCAAAAACAACGTGTCCAGTTAGAGGGTGCGCAAATGAAATATGTCCAAACAAATTGTGCGCAATTGAAATGTATCCAATCGAACGGTGTGCAACTTTATGTGTCTAATATCACAGTACGCAATTACAACATGTCCAATTGTACTGGGCGCAAGTGAGCCGCTCCCCTCCCTGTCCACGTTTGTAGGCCGAGATACAATCCATCTCCATATTTGTATGAAGCGAGACTAGATAAGTCCGTGACTTTCTATCGCGCGATTGTGACGTTGTAACTCTTCCAGTTGACGCCGCGCGGATTTGCTGTCGCTCATTGCCTTTGCCACACCAGCCGCTCCACCGATCAAGGATCCGAATGCGTCCAACATCGGTAGTATCGGCTATTGCCATCTCCACCTCGGCCATCGGCTATCTCCACCTCGATTCGCTGTTGGAAGTATACGTTTTTTGGTCGGCTTTTTTCTCGTAGTCATCGTCCTCATTTTTGTCTTTGTTTTCACACCCATACCCATACCGATTTTGTTCTTGGTTTTCATCGCTGCCCAAACAGCTGTGGCTGCGGCTTTCTCACCGAGAGTCGAATTTTTCGCAACGATGCGTCTTCGCACTCTCTTGGCAAGTATTCTGTCAGCCACATGTCTTTCGATAAGATTATTGCTACGAGAGTGTGCTATATCGTGCTCGCGGCACGCTACAAAATGAATTTTTATCCTGATCGCCTTTCACCAATCGTTTTTCCAAATGAGTGCCCGGGTTGCAAAACTGATAGCCTGGGATATGTAACTCGAAAGGAAAGGCGTTTATCGCGCGATTTAATAGGCCTCTACCTATTTTCGTTGACATTCGCTGCAATCTTTTATCAACGGTACAGGTTCGTCGATGTGCGTTTGCTGCCACGGTTGATTGTAATGTTCGTAACAGCGACGATATTGTTAAACCTCCAAATCCGCCTTTATATGTTTCGGAAGGTTGTCTCACAGATAATGGACGTGATCGACGTACATTCGCAGCAGAAAAGCTTTCGGCGCAAATTGTAACTGTTCCGCGCTTAAATCACAAATATCGGAAGATCACAATAGCAAGATAAACATTTTTACAACTGAGCGATTCGCGAATACGCACATCTATAAATAAGCTCGATCCAGCATTCCTCTCAGTCAGCAGTGTGAAAATGAGATTCGTGCAACAAACATTGGCGATAATCAAAGTGATGAATTGCGACAACAAATTACAATCAATGGGATACGATGCGGAGAAGCTCAAGCATAATATGATGCTACCGACTATTATACGCGGTATCATTTGCAGTCCTTCGAATTGCGATAAAACCAAAGTGTTGATAAGTTTGATAAAAAGTTCACACGGTGTACGTTTCGAGAACGTGTATTCAAAATCGCTTCAACAGCCGAAATATAGATATCTAGAGAATTTATTGATATTGATTGAAATTGATTATTTTACATTCTCCAAAAACAGTGATGTCATTCCGCCAAGCAAAGAGCGTCTAAATTCTATCTTTGTGTTCGATGCGTGACATGCGATAAACAAGATGCGATGAGAGAGTACTTTTCAATTAGTCGAGCTCGAGCTTCAACTGTTTCTATCTCTGTCAGACGTACGCGAGAATACCTAAACATCTTATACGCGACAATGCGAACCTGCTGATCTTGTTCAAACAGGATGGTGTGAACCTGAAACACGTGTACAATGATCATGTGAACATCGACATATCGTACGATGAATTTTGTGCGTTATGTCGCTATTGTTGGCAGCACAAGTACGGATTTGTAATGATAGACAAGGACAGCTCGCTCAATGATGGTCAATACAGAAAAGAATTTAACGTGTTCGTGATACCGCAAAATGATTAGTCACTGCCGATATCTCATCAGGGTAAAACGTGATCGACACTTTGGTTTTCCGCGATGGTTGCAACGATAGAAGCGAAAATATTCGCGAGTGCGAGAAGATTGAGAGGGAAATTTCGAAAACGAGCGAATCGATTTGCAAGAAACATCGCGCTTTGAAGACCGGTAAAATCGAAGAGAATATCATATAGGACAGGCACCTCTCATCGGACCGCTATAAAAGATCGTCGATAATTCTAGCTCGATCGTAGTGAAGAATGAGCCGGAGAGTAAGGCTGACAAGAAAATTGAAATTTTGTTATCCATCAAGTGGTACGAGAAGGAGGAAGATAAGGAGAAAGAGCAGGATGCGACACCGAAAAAGAGGAAACGATCTGACATCAAGTCGGACCGCTCACCAACATCACATAAATCGAAATGATAGGATGTTTTATTGAATGAATCGCCGATAATCTCTACACCACGACAACGAGAATCATGCAACCTACAATATCCGAATCACTCGCGAGCGAATATGTTTTCGAAACCACGGACGCCTCATTCCTAACGTCCGTTCGAAATCAATTGCAAACATTGGAAGGTCAAGAAATGCTGCGAGAGCACTTGGGATTACTAGGACAAAAATATCATAATAAAAAAACCTTACTAAAGTAAAAAAAATTACGCCAAGTACATAAAAAATGTTCCTTGTACACAACAGCAAGTTAAAAAGATACTTATCTCTGAAAAATAACTAATAAAAAATTTTTTTCTAAAAAATAAAAAAATTTAATGAATTAATTAACTGGCCAAGTATTTACAAGTAATTCGGCTTGTAAAGATTTGTAATTTGAAATAGTAGGTATCATAAAATCAATTTTTATAAAAGAGTTTTAGACAGATTTTCTCCTTAAAATTAACCCACATTTAATTTTTATTAACAGAACAATTTCCAAAATACGTTCAATTTTGAATAGTATATCACAAATTACAACAATTACATTACTTTAGAGTTTATTAAAGGTGTTATATACTATAATATCAAATCATATTGTTAATGTTAAGTGCAATTAGAATTCTTTTGATTTACAAAGTATATCTTACAGGATGTATAATTTGAAAGAAAATTTTTTGTGAACTCTAAGTCGGGACGCACATATAAAACAAACTTATAAAGCAAAAGATAAAAACTTGGCGTGCCGATCGTAAACATGGAACTAGATTTGTGTTATCTATACAATATTGGATGTGGCGGTGTCAGGTAGTATGCTTCAAAATGGTTGACGTTTGTGCTTGACAGGTTGTAGAGAGATAAAGTGAAGAGTGGAAGAGGAATGAATGTATTAGTGTGCAAGCATGAGTGTGAAAGAGCGTGGAGAGATAAAAGGTGAAAGTGGAGGCAAGGCGTAAGGGCGAATATAAGGTTGTAAAGGGAGGTGTGGGGCAGTGACAGTTAGGCCATAGAGTATAGGTAGCGCAGAGCGTAGAGCGGGTTGGATAGTGACGGGAGTCTGCATAGAGGGCGCGGGAAAATAAGATGGCGCAGTTCACCATGAAAGAAGGAAAGAAAAAGAGAGGTAGTTACGGAAATGTGGAGGAGCTATCGAAAAGAAAAAGGGGGGAGCCGATGTTGGGAGAGGAGAATAAGAAGTAGAAAAAAATTGGGAGTAATAAAAGATGCGAAATTAAGATGGATAGAGGGAGAAGGGGAGTTATAACATCTGATGAAAAGCTGGAAGTTAGAGGTCGAGGAGTTAATGAATAAAATGAGAGGCATGAAGGGATGGAGGGAAGAAATTAGAAATATGATAAAGGAAGTTAAGGAGAAAATCAGGGAGCAAGGGGTAAGAGTAAGTGAGGAGATAGAAAAAGTAAGAAAAGAGTTTAAGAAGAGTGAAAAGAGATGGAAGGAAGAAAGAGAAGAGCGAAAAAGTCGTATTAAAGGGTTGGAGGGGAAAATAGAAAAAATAGAAAATCGGAGAGGGAGAAGGGAGTAGGACGCTTAGTAGGGGAGTAAATGAAGGAATAGGGAATAAAATAAAAGAGTTGGAAAGTAGAATGGAAAGGAGAGAAAGGGAAGAGAGAAGGAGAAACGTACTAATTAAAGTAGTGGAGGTAAAAGAAGGGAGGAGAAGGATGGCGGTAGAGGAGTTATTTGATTGCATTGTCAATGTAGAGATCGAAGATGTGAGAAAGATAGGTATAAAGGAAAGAAGAGAAATAATTGTAGTAAGGTTGAAAAGTAAGGAGAAAAGAAGAGAGGTTTGGAATAGGAAGAAACTTTCGAAAGGAACTTTAGAAAGGAAAGAATTTTGGACGTGGAAGGAAAAGAGAATGAGATAGAGATTAGAAGGGATAGCAAGAGAGGAGAAGAAGGGAAGAAAGGTTTGGATAGGATATGGAAAAATAAGAATAGATGAGAAATGGTAGAGGTGGGATGAGGAGGAACAAGTGCTAAAGGATGGGAATGGAAACTTAAAAAAGGGGGAAGGGGTAAGGTGGCAAAAAAAGGATGAAGTGTAGTTTTTTGGAACGTGGCGGGGATAAGAAATAAGGGAAGAGAGTTTTGGAGAGATGTGGAGGAATAGAATGTGGTGGTGATGAGTGAAACTTAGGACAGAAAAGGATGGGATAGTCCAAGTATCCTACTTACCGAAAGGATTTAGATGAGAAGTGCAATTAACGAAGAGGAAGAATAAGAAGGGGAGGGCAATGGGAGGGATGGTGGTAGGAATAAGAAAAGAATTAAAGGTAGAGAAAGGCAAAAAAAAGAAATGGATTAATGGAAGTAGTGTTAAAAGTGAAGGGTAGAAAATGAAGCGTGATAGGAGTATATATTAGAGAGGATATGAAGAAGAAGCTGGAAGAATTGAACGAATGGGCGGAGAGAAATGAAGAAAACAGTAATATATTGATTGGGGGGACTTTAATGCGAAAACATATAGGGGGAAGCGGTAATTCAGTAATAGACTATGTTTTGGGGACGAAGCTGTAAGGATGCAGGTAAGCAGGGTGGAGGTGGGAGATAATGTAGATTCCGATTACCATCCAATCATAGTTTGGATAAAAGGGGGGGGGGAGGAGATAAGGTTAGTAAGGAAGGAGAGGACGAGTAAAAAATGGGTGTGGACGCAAGAGGGTAAGGAAGAGTTTAGGAAAGCGTTAGGAAATGTAGATGAAGTAGCAGAGGAGATAGATGAGATGTGGGAAAATAGAGTGATACAATAAAGGAGGTGATGATAGGTAGATGCACATCAAAGGGGGTAAGAAGGAAGATAGGATGGAATAGAGTGTAATGAAGAAAAGAATATAGTAAGAAAAAAGCTGAGGAGGTGGAGAGAAAAAGGAGGGGATGGGAATCTTTATAGAGAAGCAAAAGAGAAATATAAAAAGTTGATAGAGGGGAAAAAGAAGGAAGAGAGGAAAAGATGGGAGAGGGAATTGAGAGAAATTAGAACAGAAGAGCAGGTTTGAGAGTTGGTGAATAGAGAAAAAAGGAGGAGATGTAAGGTGAACGATGAAATAGCAATGGAGGAGTGGGATGGATATTTTAGGAATCTATTAGGAGGAGTGGTGGATGGTAGAGTAGTGATAGGACAGAGAGTAGGAATGAGGATGGATGAGGAGGAGAACATAAGTAGGAATGAGATAAAGTCAGCGATTGGAAGACAGAAAGATAATAAAGCGGTAGGGATGGGTGGAATTCCGTCGGTGGTGTGGAAGTACGGAGGGGAGAACTTAGAGGAATGGGTGTGGAGAATATGTAATAGGGTTTGGAAGGGGATGAGATGGGTAGATGAGTAGAGTGAGGGGGTGATTGTGCCAATATTAAAGAAGGGGAAGGGGGAAAGGGTAGAAGAGTATAGAGGGGGTGTTGTTGTCACCGACGCTTTATAAGGTGTACGCTTCGGTGCTGGCAACTAGATTAAGCGATGAAGTGGAGAAAAAGGGATTGGTATCGCGGAATCAGACGGAATTCAGGAAGGATTAGGGACAATGGACAACATATTTGTACTAAATTATTTAGTGATCAAGCAGTTGGGTAAGAAGAAAGGAAAATTAGTGGCGTTTTTTATATATCTGAAGGCAACGTTTGATTCGGTAGATAGGAGGAAATTGGTGGAAACGATGAGAGAGAGGGAAGGCTGGTTAGAAGGAGTGAAGATGTCTTGAAGGTGACTAGAAAGAGTGAGGAGGGGGAGGATTTGGGAGCAGGGATTTGGACGGGAAGGCAGGGGTGTCCATTGAATCCTCACTTATTTAATTTGGTGACGGCGGATATGGAGGAGGTAATGAATAGAGGAGGATGGGGAGGAGTTAAATTAGGAGAGATAAGGATTTGCACCTTGGCATACGCGGATGATGTGGTTGCGAGGAGGATGGAATAAGGAGTTTGATTGAAAGGTTAGAGATCTGGAAAAGAAAGGGTTGGAATTAAATGTGGATAAGTCGAAAAGCTTAAGGTTCAGGAAAAGAGGAGAAAGAGAAAGGAATGTAAGTTAGAGATGGAAAGGGAACGTGATAGGGGAGGTAAAAGAATTTATTTATTTGGGTTACGTAATGCAGAAAAATGGAGGACAGGAAGCGCAGATAAGAGATAGGGTAAGGAAAGGCTGTAATGGGTCAGGTTTGGAGAATTGGCAAAAGGAAATTCAGGAATGATTGGGGAAGAAGATTGTGGCTCTTCGATAAACTGGTGTGGACGGTGATGGGGTATAGGGTGGAAATCTGGAGCTGGAGAGAGAGGAAGGAGCTGGAGAGCCTACAGAAAAGGTATCTAAAATGAGTGTTAAGATTGGAATAGGGAACGCTATATGGTAAGGGAGGAATCACAGAGAGAAAAGTTAAGAGGTAGGGCCGCGAGAAGGGCGTGGGGGTTCGAGAAGAGATTGGAGGAAGGTAGGGGGAGTGGAATTGCGAGATGTTGAGAAGAATTGAGAGAGAGGTGTAAGAAGAAAAAGGAATTATCGAAGTGGGAAGAAGAAAGGTGTGGATTTTTTTAAGCTAGAGGTATGAGCATGATGGAGGTAAAGGGGAAAAGATCGGAAAGAGTGCTAGACTTTGGTTATTTTGTGAAAAAGGACATAGAGATGGATGAAAAGGAAAGATAGGAAACGTTAGAATGGTCAAGGTACAACGGAGAAATCAAGGGGAGTGGGATTTCAGAACACCTGTAGAGTGACTGGGGGGAAAGTAAATGGCAAAGAATGACAAGGTACAGGTTGGGAAACGGAATGAGGGGGAACTGGTACTGGAAGGATGAAGAAAGCAAAAGCTGTAGATTATGTGGAAGAGAGTAGGGACGAGAGGGAAGAGAGTAGAAACATGGGAACATATTTGGGAAAGATGTGTGAATTGGGGGGTGGAGAAAGGCTGGCAAAAGATGTTGAGAAAGGTGTTGGGGGAAAAGAATGAGGGAGAGGGATGGTTGAGAGAACTAGAGAGATTAAGATGTGGAAGAGAATGATGAGGAAGAGAATGATGAGGGGAAAAATGGTCGGATTGGGAACTAGGTAAATGATAAGCGTCAAGAGAAGGTAAGATAGAATGGGGAAGGCAGAAAGAGAGAGAGAGAGGGGAGAGAGAGAGAAGATTGAAGTGGGATGTGGGAATGAAGGTGTGAAAAGAGTAGAAACATGATATGAGCCGGAAACGGAGGTCCAAAATTATGGTGAGGCAAATAGCGGTGTGTGTGCGTTTAGGTAGGTAAAATAAGTAGAGGTTAAGTTAGGATAAGTTAGAGTTAAGATAGTTGTAAGCTAGAGTTAAGATATATGTAAGTGATTAAATTGTAAGAGTTTGTAACTCCAAGGAGAATCAATAAAGTATATCTAATCTAATCTAATCTACAATATTGCATGTGATATGAAAATTATTTACATATTATATCATATATTTATTTATATAATTATATATATTTTATAACATATATTTTGCAAATCAAAAGAATTATAATATAATTATTATATTTATTTTATAAGATATATATTTTGCAAATCAAAATAACTTTAAAATATAATTATATATTTTTTATTAGATATATTTTGCAAATCAAAAGAATCCTAATTGCACTAATAATGATAAATGATGTAAGTATTTTTTACATAATATGAAATATTGTACAACACGAATTAATTGTATATGTTCCGGGCACGCAAAGTTTTTATATTTTGATTTGTAAGTTTGTTTTATACGCGCGTCCCGATTGAGAGTTTACGAATAATTTTCTTTCAAATTTTACATCCTGTAAGATATATTTTGTAAATCAAAAGAATTCTATTGCTCTTAACATGAACAATATGATTTAATGTTATAGTATATAACACATTTAATAAACTCTAAAGTAACGTAATTTGTGATATAATATTCAAAATTCAACTTATTTCGGAAATCATTCTGTTAATAAAAATTAAATGTGTTTTAATTTTAAGCAGAAAATCTATCTAAAACACTTCTATAAAAATTGATTTTATATCTATTATTCCAAATTACAAATCTTTACAAACTGAATTATTTGTAAATACTCGTCCAGTTAATTATTGATTTCATTTAGTTTTTTATTTTTTAGAGAAAAATTTTTTTATTAGTTATTTTTCAAATATAAGTATCTTTTCAACTTTCTGTTGTAGTACAAGGAATATTTTTATTTACTTAGCGTACGTTTTTTTACCTTTGTGATATTTTTTTATGGCAATCTCATGTCTTTTTGTCAAAATTTATATTTTTTTCTGCAAAGACTATATATGCGTTTTTAGCATTTCAAGGCCAACTGCACTTTTATACTATTAAATCATTTATTAATAAATCATTTATTTATTGCATTCAGTACCTTTAGCACGTACTGTACTTGCATAATGTCCATCAGTTATACTTTTTCCTTGATGAAAAATTCCACTAATGACTTTATATATTGTTGTGCCTCTGTGGGGGAGGCACGGGGTATTTGGGATCTTTGCCACTAAAGGCTTAGGAGCCGAGGATCGGGTCAGGAGCCGATGGTGGAAGAAGCCTATTTATTATTGAATAAAATAGATTTATTCTTATAACTTTGAGTCGCTTTCTTTGTTCCGAGAGTTCTCCTCCACAATT
>JBCAUJ010189321.1:0-11859 GCA_038406275.1 Cataglyphis albicans
CTATATAAAATTAGCTAAATGCTATATATCAATCAAATAATAGATTTTTGATTAAGGTTACATTATTTTTAAACATTTTGATTTTTTATATATGCAATTTATATAACGAGACATGTCAAATATTATTTTTATATGTTTAAATTATTCTTAGCATTATCGTCTTTGAATTTTTAAGTTTCAGTCTTTTGTTGATCAAAGTTACGTAAATAAGTGATAAAAAATTATGTGAAAAATAAAAAGTGATAATTGATAAATAAATGTAACATGTCGATATTTAAAATAATACTTTTTAAAATAATATTATTTATCGCGTTGATTGATAATGAAAAGTTTAACATACATATTATGCACAAAGATCTTATCAACTAATTTAAATGATATAAGCTTTAACAGGAAGAGCCAATGACAAGAGCGAATGACTTTCAAAGACCAAACGTACGTTATGAGTGCGGACAATAGAATGAAACGTAATCTATGAGACAAAGAAGAAGTTGCGAATACGCATGCGCGACTTTCACGCGAGAAATTCTCTCTATAAATGTTTTTCCTCGCATTTTCTTAAATAACGCCCTGAAATTATTCCGCTATCAGATATCGATCGCATAATTAGGGACTTTATTGCGAGAAACATTGATTAAACTAGGGATATTCTACTTTTGTTGCGTTCTAGAGTTGTATCGGCTCTATGCGTTATTATGCGAAATTATATATAATGTGCTAAAATTTATACCAATTTGTGCTAAAATTTAGACTAAAAGAAAAAAGGAATAAAATATCTGGTCGATTAATGGAAAAAGAAGGGAATTTTTGTTACTTCACAATCATATGCGTCTTAGACGTTGTAAGAAAATGATCCGCCTCGAAACTCAGTTTTTTAATTTGAATAGAATTCTTCTGCTCGCTATTGGCCTATGGCCTTATAAACAATCGAACCTCACTCGACTTCAATTCATTTTCTTATCTACTATTTTAACAACAAGTCTTATATTTCAGGTAAACTCTAATGTAATAATATTATTAATGTATAAGAAATTAAAAGCACAATTGTTAGACAAACTTTCGAAGATTTATATTAATAATAATTTTAATCTAACCTCACTAGATATCATTTCTTTTTTTTACAAATATGTCTATTGAAATGGCGATGAACAATTTCGGATAGATGGTATATGTATTTCCGATAATTGTAAGATCTCTAACATTTTTCCTTTGCAATTAAATTTATTTTAAATTCAACTTTTTTTACTATTTAATATTATTTGTCAATAAATCTTTTGATACACTCTTTGGTGAGCTTCTCTCTGTCTCCTCTTATTGAGGACATTGTGATGCAAGATTAAGAGAAAAATACACTTGAGGCATTCAAGTTCACCACTTTCTTCTTTTTTTATTTTAGCTATATGGATGATATTGTTGTTCCGTCCTCTTCGCTCAATTATATTAAATATTTTGATAAAAATGTTTGGATTAATTTGCACGTAGTAAAATATATGCGAAAAGGCTCTGTCCTTGTAAATGTAAACAAACCTTTTCCACGTCTGCTTTACACAAATACAATATAAACCAATTCGTTTTTCCTTATTTTATATAACAGAAACATAAAATTGTGAAACTTTGAAATCGCATATCTTTGGAATCAGAAGAGAGCGCTACAAAATTCAAAGTGTGTGTTATTTAGAAATGTATTCTCTACAATATATATAAAAGTAAAAACGATCCGTGAGGTTAATCCAAACATTTATCTGAAAAATTCATGTATGCATGTGTGCTTATGACTTTAGAGAAATAATTTTTTTAAAATAAATTAAATCAAATTACTATTTACAGTTTACATCATTTATTTCACAAAAATGTACTTCGTATTTTGTCATCAAAGTTTTATCTTACGCATCTTTTTTTGCTGTCGGTGTGATAAAATATAATGTGTTTTGTGTCAATATCAAAGCTGTAAGTAAATTGACTTACAAAGTTGAAAGTTTACAGGATAACTTATGAGCTTACTCAAATATATACATCAAACAGAAGAGAGAAAAAAATATTTTAATCGAATAAATTTTTGTACAAACATTTTTTTCTCATTGTTATACATATATATATAAAATTATTAAAAAAAAAAAAAAACAGGTGAAAGATTTACTGGAGCAGCTACAGCATATATATAATGAGTTAAAGGACAAAAATGAATTAGCTATCATAAATGCATATGGATGCCAGGCCAAACGTTGTACCGCTGCACTTACGAGTAAGATCCTTTTTATATTTTTAAATAAGATCACATTTTCTTTTTAACTCGCAAAAGCTGTCAAAATTTTAGCTGAAAACCATATATAATATGCAACAACCTTTTTATAAATATATCACATATATATCAGTTATTATAGTGTTTTAAAAAGCTCTCAAGATAAGCTACAAGAATATGCAATAAAAAATGGGGGTTTCCGTTTAAAAAACGGAAGTTGACCTTTAAATGACCTTGAAAATGACCTCTAATGTCAAATCCAAGGTCACTAATTAGATAGCCCCCTTTGTTCCCTACAACTTTTATCCGTCGTTTTCCTTCAAATGTTAATCCTGAAAAGTTATGAGGGTGCAACTTTTAAAATGGGACACTCTGTATATTGTCAAATCGATTCATTGAAATCAATGAGGTCGGCGCTAATATCAAGATTTAAATGTGCAATTAATAAACACAATATGAAAATCGATCACAGTTTGGTTAATAACAATATATTTAAATCGATAATGCATGAATGAGGTTGAAATAGCACAAACTAACTTTAGAAAAATTATATTAGAAAAATTTTAATAACAATTGCTCTTTAACATTTTTAGTATGCGCTATTTGTGCCATATTTACTGTTATCGTCATGCAGTTTTGGTCGAGAATTCTCAATATTATATTACCAATGAATGTACCTCAATTGTATAGTTTACCGATTACAATAGAATACTTTGTCGATCAAGAAAGATATTCCTATTGGATTCTATTACACATTAATATATCCATTTGCATCGGTGCAACTGCAGCTGTAGGAATTGGAACAACGCTTATTGCGTATTTTCAATATATCTGTGGTATGTTTAGAATTTCCAGGTGAGAAACAAACATAGAATTACTCGAAATTTCGATTATTAAATAATATTTCTTTATTATCTTGAAAAAAATCTAGTTTCTTTAGCAAAGAAAATGTATACTTTGATAATTACTTTAATTGCAGTTATCGTATTAAGCGCGCCATGCACATTAATAAGTTAAAAAATAATAAATTTAAGAATGAGATTTTAATATTGCAAGGAATAATTAGCGCTGTAAACATTCATCGGCAAGCTACGAAGTTAGTATTTCTGTTCGACGATATATGCATATACGAGTAGAATATGTCTAATAATATCTTTTTGGTCTTGAAAGATTGTCTGAGCAATTGACGTCGAAAATTGAAAAAATGTTGTTATGTTTAATATTAGTCGGAGTGATTTGTTTGAGTCTTAATCTCTTTCAAGTAAGTCTCGTGTTATGTCTTTCATATCCACTATTTTCAAGCAACATTTTTAATAGAGACACACACAGAGGTGGTGCCTCGCGCCAAATCACATGCAACAAAGATCACAGCAATGACGAGATGCACCGTGTATCTAAGAGACTACAGATAAAGATAATGATAGTACCGCAATTTCGTTTCATTTCTTACGATTGCGATCAAAATTGAGATACTTTATATATCCAGTGACTTTAAAGGCAACGTAAAAAAATTTTATTCGTAACCGTAAGACCGTAAGCAAATCAATTACAATTAAATATTAATATAATTTCTTATTATGTCGTTGGAATGCTTGATTGTGATTGCTCGATTTGCTTACAGTGTTACGATTATTTTTAATCACAATTTTTTATTTTTTTTTTTTTATTTGTATTAATTTGTATTAATTTATAATTTTTTTTTAATTCGTATTGTAATTTTATATTTTAATAAAGTGTATTTTTTTTCTTTCTCTTTCCCCCCTCTCTCTCTCTCTCTCTCGCTCTCTTTTCCTTGCTGATATCTTTGATTTTTTTTAAATAATAATCTTTATTACATTTTTATTTTTAGCATTAAAATTTTTATGCATGCATATATCAGTCGTAATGATTCGCTAATTGATAATTTTTATGTTTAGAGGAAGAAATGCAAATGCAAATTCATTACAAGCGCGATCTTGTGTTTTAGATTTTTCAAATCGCATCATACGGAAATGATGTCAAGGAAATTTTATGTCCCTTTATATTTGTAACTATTACTATCTTATATATGTTTTTAACCAATTATATTGCGCAGGATATAACAGATCACAATAATGACTTCTTTGCTGCGGTGTAAGTAACGTTGTTTTAGATAAATTATATGAAATCTCGCATTTTAAAGAATATTTGGTTGAATGCAGAGAAGGAATGTTATCGCGTAGAAATATACGTATATTTTATCATTACGTATACGTTGTGATTGCTTAGGTATGACGTTCAATGGTACGATGCTCCGTTACATATACAGAAATTAATATTATTTCTGCTGCAGAAAGGGACAAAAAGATTTACTGTAAGTATCGGTGGACTATTTGTGGGATCGTTAGACTGTTTCGCCACGGTAAATATAATAAATATATTATGAAAATATAAATACGTGTCAACATATTGCAAATAAACATTACAGCTGGTGAGAACTTCGATCTCCTATTTTACTGTCATATATTCAACGCATTGATAAGGTAAAAAGAGCAATAATATATATAGTAAATTATAACGCAGCAAAGATTTAGTTAAATATAAATCTCAATATTACATTATATCACACATTTGAAAGTTAAAAATGATTTATTATTAACCCCATAATTATATTTAAATAGTCATAAGAGAGAGATTTCTGAAAATACTTACTCATTCGCACGTCAATATCAGAATTTATAAATTAAATTCTAATTTTGACGTAATTTTGACTCATACATAAATACATATTTAATTAAAGATATTATATAAATTTACGATATACCATAAATTTTGTCGAATAAAATATAAAATAGATATTTACTTAATTTTACTTAATTTTTTAGTTTTATTTTGTGATATATAAACTGCACTCACATTACTTCTAAAGAATAATTTATGTATTGTTAATATTTGTCATACTTTTTTATAGCTTAATTTTCTGTATAATAAAAAACCTGCGCAAATGAAATATAAAGATTTGAGAACTAAAGCTGTTTTCAATAAAAATCATAACTTCAGATCTTCATTACTTGATAATTTATATATCTTTTGTACGTAAAGCTAAAAATGATAATTATTCCTAAAAATGATCCATAAAATTGGCTTATACAGAGTATTTTCGAGTTAAATGGCAACACTTGAAATTATAAATTATAAATTTATCACCTCAAAAAAAAAAAAAAAAAAAAAAAATTATTTTTGTTTCAAAGTCCTACATTCATATTTACAGTTTGATCATTTAATCTGGAAATACACTGTATATGCTATGTATCAAATAGCAGATTTGATCAATGTTACATTGTTTTTTAAAATTTTAATTTTTCGTGTATGCAATTTATGCAATAAAGCATGCAAAATATTTTCATATTTCTAATTTATATATTTCATATTTCTAATTTATGCAAAGATGTGCTATCATCTTTAATCAGAATGATGTAAATAATAAAGAATTACGTAAACATATAAAGTGACACTTGGTAATTGTAACTTGTCGATATTTACCTTTTAAAATGATAACTTTCATGGCGCCGATAATTAAAAGTTTTACCATGCACAAAGAATCACTAGTTTAAATAGTACGAGCTATATCAGGAAGGCCCGGATGCTTTCAATAGTGAATGACATTTGACCGCGAAGACGAACCGTACGTTATGAGCGCGGACAATAGAGTGACAGGTGTAAATTTGCAGTGAAAAAAAAAAGTTGAATAAGCATGCGCGACTTTTGCGCAGGAAATTCTCTCTATAAATTTTTCTCTCATTTTCGTAAATAACACTTATTGAAATTACTCCGCTATTAAATCGATCGCATAATTGGGAACTTTATTGAGAGAAATGTCGTTACATTGTAAATATTTTAGTTTTGGTCGCGTCCTATAGTTGTATCGACTTTGTGCTTTATAAGAAATTATATTCAATTTGTATTAAAATTTACACCAGAAAAGAAAAGAAATAAAATACTTAATAGATGGAAAAAGAAGGGCATGTATGTACTTTTGTTATTTCACTATCATACGCGTTCCAGACGTTGTAAGAAAATGATCCGTCTCGAGACTCAGTTTTTTAATCTGAATAGGATTCTTCTGCTTACTATTGGACTATGGCCTTATAGACAATCGTATCTCACTCGGCTTCAATTCATTTTTTTGTCTACTATTTTAACGACAAATCTTATATTTCAGGTAAGTTCTAATTTGATATTATTAATATATAAGAAATCATTGGAAAAAAAGAGTCCTATACCACACATATATTTATATATTACAATTTAGATTTTACAATTTAGCTTGGAATAAAATTAAAATACTAGCTATAACAATATATTGGCATAAGAGTTTGCACTTCTGATTTAATTTTATATTTTATATATACATATATAAATTTTTATTGTTATTAAAAAAAAAAAAACTTTTACTTGTATTTATACAATTATTTTTCATTTACATATAATTTGTTTTTATAAATAGTATTTTCCAGCAAATATAATATTATAAAAGTTATTTGGGATAAATTCAATAATATAAAATAAAAAAATTTGCATATGCGCGCGCGATTATGGCTTTAGAGAAATAGTTTTTTAATAAAAACTTGTAAATTATTATTTTTATAGTGTACGCCATTAATATCACAAAAATGTACTCCGAATATCGTCGCCAAAGTTTTATCTTCCGCATCTTTCTTCGCTCTCTTTGTGATAAAATATAATATGTTCCGTATTAATGTCAAAACTGTGAGTAGATGATTTACAAAGTTGAAAGTTGACAGACTAATTTATGTGTTGACAGCTTATTCAACACAAGCGGGAAAAATATTATCAAATAAATTTTTGTTATTGTCAAATAATTTTTTCTACATACCACTGTCATGTATAAAAACGATATGTGTAATAAAACTATTTAAAAAACAGATGAAAGATTTACTGGAGCAGCTACAGCATATATATAATAAATTAAAAGACAAAAATGAGTTTGCTATCATAGACGAATATAGATGTAATGTCAAACGTTGTACTACTGTACTTACATGTAAGATTTTTTTGGATTTTTAAATACGATCATGCTTCCTTTTCTTCCAAAAACTATCAAAGTTTTAATAGAAAATCGATTCAGATATAGTACCTAATAAATGTATATAATATATACGTATACATGATATGTCAAATATCAATTATATTTAAACAAATTTGATTTTTTAAAATTATTTTTTAAATATAATATTTTTTGTCATAAATTTCTTTATATAGGAAGCTTTATTTTTGTGTAATTTTTTTTTCAAATTTTGATGTCAATTTATTGAGAATGTTCTAAAACGTCGTAAAAACATATTTTTAATAAAATATCTGTATGTATGTATATATGTATGTGTACATAAAGAACGTGGTTGCACTTTTGTAAATTTTGAAACAACGGGCTAAATTTTTTTAACATAAATAGAGTATCATTAAAGGTTAGTTGGCATTGTACTTGGCTAGGTTCGGTGAAAGAGTTTATTTTTTATAAGATTTTGAATTTATCAAAAAAAGGATGTTTTAATTTCCACAAATTTTGAGATGTCGGGCTAAATACTTTTACATAAATAAAATATCATTAAAGAATAATTGGTATGAAATTTGATGAAAATTGATGAGAGTTCATTTTTTATGAAATTTTGAATTTTTCTAAAAAAAGATTATTGCTCGTATAAAGAGAAGGAAATAAAATTAAGACGGAGCAATGTGCAAGTTCCTAATTTGCACAATATTTTACTTGTTTTTATTATAATAAAACAAAAGTTTTTATATTTTTGACTTATTTTTTGGAAATTAATTTTAATGAATTAATGAGATATTTATGGCAGATTACCTCAAATCCGATATTATTCCGATTATTTTTCAGTTAATCTAATTGAAAGTTATCTGTATTATATTGTACCTCATATTATATTAATCGCAAAAATGTTATTAAGTATATAAAATAATGTTTGAAAAAAATAAATTAAAAATATAAGAGTACTTTAATTATTTTATTATGTATATCAAAATATAAGAGAATTTTAGTTATTTTATTATTAAAATAATGACTAAAATAAACCTTTATAAACCACAAATTATTAAAAAAGTATTAAAAATTACAAATAGAATTATAAATTTTTATAGATATAAAAACTGTGTTTTTTATCTACAATGCAGATAATTCTTTCAACTTCAATTTTGATTTATTTTCAGAAAATTTATCCAATTAGAAATATCATATACAATATATAGTCAATTAGAGTGCAATCTATATCTAAAATAGTAGTGGTTTCAAACTATTATCTAAAAAATTAAAAATAAGTTAAAATAATTAAAAGTAAAAAATCAATTCGTGCACTAATCAAAATATAAAAATATAAATATATGATTAAAACGGGTAAAAAAATAATATGGAAAAATATGGGCTTGGTTTTTTTTTCAAAAAACTGTATTTTATACAAAAAACTAATTTTTTTTTTTTTTTTTTTTTATTTCTAGTAACAAGTATATTCGAATAAAATTGTGTAGAGAAGGTTCTGTGTAAAATATGTGTAACCAAATATACAATATAAAAAATCCACCATAGTTTAGTTAATTAAATTATTAAAATTTATGATGCATGAATGAGCTTAAAATAACATAAATCAACTTAAAAAAATTATAACAAAAATTTGAATAACAAAGGCTTTCTAACGATTTTAGTATATGCTATTTGTAGCATATGTGCTCTGATATTATGCTCATGTTTGCTCTTATCTGAGTTTTGGTCGAATATCCTCGATGTTATATTACCAATGAACCTATCTCCATCGCATAGCTTACCAATTACAATGGAATACTTCGTCGATCAAGAAACATATTTTTATTGGATTCTGTTGCATATCAATGTATCGTACTGCATCGGGATAATTGCAATGGTAGGAATAGGAACGACGCTTATTGCGTATCTCCAATACACCTGTGGTATGTTTAAAATTTCCAGGTAAGAAACAAACATAGAATTATTACAAATTTTCAAGTTTTAAATAAAATTTGTTTATTTATTTTTTTATTATCTTTAATCAAATCTAATTTTTATTTCACAAAAGCGAAAAATGTACAGAATAAATATATTAATTATAGTTATCGCATTAAACGTGCTGTGAACATTAATACTTTAAAAAATACGAAACTTAAGAATGGAGTTTCAATATTGCGAGAAATAATTAGTGCCATAGATATTCATCGGCAAGCTATGAAGTTAGTATCTCTATCCGACGATATATATACATATAAATATATAAAGTATATATATATTTTTTTGTTTTTTAAAGATTATCCAAACTTTTGGTATCAAAAATTGAGAAAATGTTGTTTTGCTTAATAATAGTCGGAACGGTTTGTTTGAGTCTTAATCTCTTTCAAGTAAGTCTCGTGTTACCTTTTTTATATAAGTTATTTTCAAACAATACTTAATGCACAAAGTGTTTCGAATCAATTGCATCACCGTTTTGTGTGCAAGTAGAATAGATGAAACTGAGGAAAAAAATATTTTACCATTTTGTGATTTTCGGTATAATTATTGAGAAATTGATTAAAAAAAATTTTCACATTCATTTTAATCTTGCCAGTTTAATTGCACATAATGAATAATGAGATTAATTACGAACACTCGGTATATTTCACGATGTATTATGTTATATTATAAAAAAGTGTATTTTTGCTATTTCTGTCTTTCTCTCTCTCTCTCTCTCTTTATATTTTTTTTTTTTTCTCATTGACATTTTTGATTTTGTAAAATATATTCTTGAATAATGTTTAATGATTGATATAATAATGATTCGTGAATAATGTTTAGAGATTAATAATAAATGCAGATAAAAATTTGTAGCAATTGCAATTTTATGTTTTAGATTTTTCAGATTGCGTCATATGAAAATAATATCAAAGAAATTTTATTTCCCTTCGTATTTGTAACTATTTGTATCACATACAATTTTGTAGCCAATTATATTGCGCAAGATATAACAGATCACAATAATGACTTCTTTGCTGCTGTGTAAGAAACATCTTAGACATTTTAGATAAATTGTATGAAATTTTGTATCTTAAAAAATAAAATTTTATTAAATGTGGAAGTCAATGTGGAAATCAAATTATCGCACAGAAATGTATAAATCTATCTCTATGTGATTGCTATCTCTATGTGATAGGTATGACGTTGAGTGGCATGAAGCTCCGTTACATATTCAGAAATTGATATTATTTCTGTTGCAAAAAGGAGCCAAAAATTTTACTGTAAGTGTCGGTGGATTATTTGTTGGATCGTTGGAATGTTTTGCCACGGTAAAGATAATATATATATATATATATATATATATATATATATATATATATATACAAAATAAACATACAAATATACATACAAGGTAATATTACCAATAAATGTTACAGTTGGTAAAAGCTTCGGTTTCTTATTTTACTGTCATATATTCAATGCAATAATAAGGTAAGAAAAAAAAATAATAGCAAATAAATTATAATAAATTATAATGTAGCAAAAATTTTGTCAACTAAACCTTGATATTACAATTATATTACATTTAAAAATTAAAAATAATTTATTATTAATTTTATAGGTTTTATTTAAATAGTCATCATAGATTTCTAAAGAAAAATTTAATAAAAGGTAAAAAGTAGAATAGAATTTAGACATTTAAACATTTTATACATTTAAAAATTTATATCTATAAGATATATATATTAAAAAAAAAATATATTTAATTAAAAATATTATATAATTATAATATATCAAAATATTGAACAAACTTTGACTTATTCAAATATAAAACATTAAATATAAAGTATTGATACATTCACTTAATTTTAAATTATTCTCAAGTTTTGTGAAATATGTACTGTCACAGTCCTTTTAATAAATAATTTATGTATTGTTAATTAAGCTTCGGTATCTAATTTTACTGTTATATATTCAACGCATTAATAAGGTAAGAAGAAAAATAATAGTAAAAAATTTATGATGTAGAAAAAATTTATTTAATTAAATTTTACAATTATATTATATTTAAATATTAGAAGATTTATTTAATCCCACAGTTTGTATTTAAATAGTTAAAAGATTTTCAAAAATAAATATATTTAATTAAATATAAAAAATATATTTGAAATTTTTATTAATAAAATATTAAAATAAAACAAAACAAATGAGCTATTATCTATGTACATCAAATAACAGGTTTGATTAACACGTTACATTGTTTAAAGTATCTTGATTTTTATAAATTTTTATGTATAATTTGTATAATAAAACATGTCAAATATTTTTCATATGTGTAAATTATTTTTAATACTCTTAGTATTCAAATGTTACTTATATAATACTTATATAATACTTTTAGTATTCAAATGTTTGAATTTTTTAATTTAACTCTTTTATTGATAAAATAAATAATAAAGAATTGTATACAACACTTTAGAAATATACAAACTGACAGTTGGTAATTGTAACATGGCGATAATTAGCTTTTAAAATGCTAACTATTATCGCGTCGACTGTTAATTAAAGGTTCAACATATCAAGAATCTAATCATTGGTTTAAACAGTAAGAACTTTACCAGAAAAGCCCGATGCT
>JBCAUJ010189351.1:0-11843 GCA_038406275.1 Cataglyphis albicans
TTTCCGGTGGTTCGATTCTTTCACAATCGCTTAGCCTCGGCGCGTGGCTCGCTTTGTCAGCGTTTCGCGCTTGTAACCTTTCGCGATATCTCTCTATAGTCGGAAGGCGTATTAAAAAATACTTTAAATTAATAATAATTCGGTTATAACTAATTGGGCTAACAACATATAACAACATATACATACAACATCAAAAATTTAAAAACATTTGATAAGAATTGCATTATATTATTGATAAAGATTAAATTTGTCAATTATTTCAATTATCCTTCTCTTGTCGTTTATTAATATTATGTTTTATTTAAATATTCGTCAAAATGATTTGTGATACACAGTAGTGTGTCAAAATGTGTCACATAACAAAATTAAGACAGAGAATATATATTATATAAATATATATAAATATATATATATATATATATATGTATATAATTATAAATATATATATATATATATATTATGTATATAATTATAAATATATATATATATATATTTATAAATAATTATAAATAAATATTTATAAATAACTATATATATGATAAATTTAAATTATATATATATATTTATATATATATATATATATATATACTATAAATGAATACGACTACAATTTTATGTTTCTTGTTCATTAAAAGTAGCAATTATAATTAAAAAATTGAATAAAATTAAACAATTAAAAATAGATTTAAAGAAGTATTAAAAAATTATAAATTGCTTTTGTGCTGATGAATTACACTATTTTTTTTACGATCAGTTATGACATTAGATCGATTTTTTTTACGTAATTTCTTAGACTTACATCAAGAAGAAAATAAAATAATTGTATTTCAGTACATACTTATATATCTAAACATAATTTAACATAAAACAAATTAAATATTGAAATTTAATATAGAAGCTTTGCAAGCATTCAAAATTTGATATATATATATATATATATAGGCAAAACGATTTGGTTATTATTCTGATATCAATCTTTTTTAGTTCGGAAATTTTGAACCTCTCTTAAAAAACAAATATCGCGTGCATGTTGGCACGATTCATCATTTTCAAAATAATATCATCAATCTATAACAATAACACGACAAAGATAGTAGCACTTATTATAAAAAGACGAAAGTACCCGATTTGAAAAATTATTCGGTTTTCTTTTTCCTATATATATAATATTTTTATTTTTAATATTATCTATAAGAACATAAAAAATAATTAGATATAATTAAGTCAATTTTAATATCAAATATTACTATTATATATATATCAAATATCATTATTTTATATGTCAAATAAATATAATCCATCATCCGTAAGATTCGGAAAGCCGATGGTATAATGACAATAAGTAAAAGTTGTTCATATATGCACAAGCATCTTTATATCAATGTATGATCTATTTTGTTAATAAATTTGTGTCGACTTTATATTTTATATTTTTTCTATTTTCTATTTTCAATTTTCTATTTATATTTTATTATGTGTTAGTGTCCTTATGTCTCATTTTGCTTAATATGTTTCGCGATATACTGAAGAGATTTTCTAATTAGTGATGATACTGTAGGCAAGTGAGCTTTTGTTCTCATTGGCTTTATATGAGACACGGATCACGTCTATTGTCCTAATTGTCAGTGCAGTTGTATTGGGTTGTTCGGAAAGTCATTTCGTTTTTTTTGGGGAACATGAAAGACAGTTTTCGTATAATGAATAAATATTTTATTAAATTATATCGAATTCGACAAATTTAATCTCTCACCGATCTCTCGTGTGGTTATTCGCCGATTTGCATCAACTAATGCCTTTATCGCATCTTTGTCAGCTTCGAAAAGACGAAGTGACTTTCCGAACAACCCAATAGTTTTTCAAGGGCCTCCTTATCACCTATGTAATTGAAATTATTTTTCACTTGGATCTGAATGCCAGTATTAATATTATATCTATAATTGTAAAGAGGCTTACTAATCATAGTAGATCTGCAGTCATATTTCGGTGTTGATGTAGTTGTTGATGTTTCTAAATCCGGTATATAATTGGTTTATTCTCATTTAGTTTTGTTAGTCTTATTGTTATTATTAATATTTTTAGCTATTATCAGTATCACTTCTATTAAAACGCACAAAGTGAATATCTGTAAAGATACAAATTATATAATTCTTTAAATCATGTATTGTTGATGAAATTTGATTAAAAACTTACTCTCCGTAGAACAAAAATAGAAATTTCTGACTACTCCTATTTTGACAAAATGAATTAGCAAATAATAAAAAAGCTGAAATATTTTTACATTATAAATATAATGTGCCTAAATTAAATATATAACATCAAAGAATAATTTATTATCGGTACAATGTATTTCCTTTTTACAGTTAATCTAATAAAGTGCATTGCAATATTACTTTCTTTTGCAATGTACATAGAACTATTTATATTTTTGTATATACATATAATTAATCTATGATTATTATCAGTTAAATCGCAATAAAACATTAATGAATCTATATATAATAATAATTAGAAATTTCAGTAACTCCGTATTTTCAAAAGAAACTTTCAAGAGAAAAACACAATATATGATTTATTTTATAACATTATTTTAAGCACTTATTCTATTTATAAACTTATTTATCTATAAATTAAAATGTTTAAATATTATAACAACATCAATACTAATATATAATTATTTAATTTTTGCACTTTAATTTTATCTTTTTAGCAGCATACCCGTTTCAGCAGCATACTCTCAAAAAGTAAATCGATTTTTTTACAGCGCAAATTGAGAACTTTTAATGAAAATTTCTATTTAAATTAATAACATTGTAACAAAAATTAAAAATTTTATCAAATTGTTTCATTGCGAAAAAACCTAATAAAAATCTAAGAAAATATACTCATTTTTTGAGTTTTTAAACAGGTATGCCCACTTGAATACAATATTCGATTTACAAAAATAGTAGATTTATGACTACATATATAGATCTTGTTACATTACGTTATACGATTTCTATTCGCACAAAAATTTGGACTCACTAATGAATTCATGTCGAAAAGGATACACGATTTTTCTAACTATACCTCGAAAAATTTTCACTGACTTATTATTACTGACTGATTATTAAGCAAGTTTTATATATTTACGGAATCACACATACATATTGTATATATGCAAAACTCCTTGACAAGATCAAGCCTATATGTATGTAATTGGAAAGAGAAAGAAAAAATAACACGCATTTTTTATGCATTAGATTATTTGAAGAAGAATGATTTCTCTTTTCTTATATTAATTTCATTTGCCAGATTATAGTCTAATATTAATTTTGCTTTTATCTAAATTGCGGAAGCAAAATTACGATGATGATATTAATATTAATCTAATTGATTTAAATCAGTAAGCGACAGTAACATTAATATCTCAACAAAAAAACGATGTTATTGCTTGCAATCAAACTGCGAAAAGAGTACATATACATGCCGATATAAATATTATGATGTAACTTCCATGAACAACAAGTTATTTGTAATGTTAAAAAAGCAATCTGTTGTGGAATCTTGTATGCAAAATGATTTAAAAAAGATATTTTATTAACATAACAATTTTACATACATCATAGATGAATTAATCCAATGATACCATAAAAAATGTTCATACCGCTTAGAACGTTAATATTCAATAAAACATTGTTGTTTTAATTGATTATTTGAATACTTTAGTTACAACAAAGGTAAAGTCTTTTATTACACTGCGTACACGCGGTTACAATAAGAACACAAAACGGAAGTAAAGTAAGTATATGTGAAAATAAAAATGGTATCGATATCCGGGACTCGTATTGCCCTCTCTTACCGCGGAAACAACACCCCCTCTCAATGCGGGTCGTCTTCAACATCCTTCAGACCGAATTCCTTGATACATCTTTGGTGGCTTGGTTTGAATAAACTCTTAGTAAGTACAAGCAATCATCAGCTCAGTGAGCACGTAGCTCACGTCCAACTTTCCGCTTTTAAAGACATCTCTCACGTAGTGCCGAATATCTATACGTTTGGTACATGAATGGTACATTGGATTGCGTATTAATTTTTGAGAACCTCGATAATCACAATAGATTGTGATTGATTTGGATTGACGTTCCATGTAGCACATTTCTTCCAACAAATTTTGTAAGTATACGGTTTCTTTAGCTGCTTCGATTAAGGCCATATACTCCACCTCAGTGCTTGATAATGCAATTGACTTTTGTTTTCTAGCTTCCCATGTTATTGTAGTGTTAGTTAGCTTAAAAACAAATCCGGTGTAGGAAACGCAATCATCATTTCCACCCCAATCAGCACCGACAAATTCTATCAATGGAATCTCGGTTTTCATATATACCAGAGTAGTTGATTGTACCTTTCAGGTATCTCAAGACTTAGCAGCACTTCAATGGGCTTTTCCTGAATTCGTGTTGAATTGATTTAAGATGCTGATTGCGTAAGATATATCTGAACGAGTCAAAACAGCCAACATCAGTGATTCTATCAATGACTGATAGGTGATGTTTTTCATCTCGGCGATTTCTTCTTCGGTCGTCGGTCCCATGTCTTTACTTAATTTGCTATTTCCATCGAGAGGTGTCGCCATTGGTTTTGCTTCCTGCATGCCATACGTCGTTAGTATGTTCTAAAGATACTTCTTTTGGCTCATCATCACAGATTTATTCGACCTTTATTGCTTGAATTCAATTCCAAGACAATAATATAAAGTTACGAGATCTTTCATTTTAAATTTACTAGTTAAATTTTCCTTTAATCTTTGGTATACTTCAGGAATATTGGCTCCAAATAATGTCATCCACGTATACAACGACTAGATAGATGTCTTCAGTCTTAATGATGTACATACATTTTTCAGTATCTAAAAATTTAAGTCCAACTCTTTAGTTGTTTATCCAATTTCTTAAACCATTGACATCCCGATTGCTTTAGACCGTACAGAGATTTTCTCAGCAAGCAAACTATATTTTCTTTTTCGAGTTCAATAAAACCATCGGGCTGCTCCATGAGTATTTCTTCTTTCAAATCTTCATTGATGTATCCATCACGACATCGAGTTGATAAAGAATAAGATGCCAATTGTGTTGCAATTGCGATTAGAATCCTTATTGAACTTTATCTTGCAATGGATGCGAAAGTTTCTTGGAAATCTATTCCTAATCGCTATGAATATCCTTTTGTTACCAGGCGCGCTTTTCTTCGTTCCACGCTTCCATCTGTTTTGTATTTAGTTCGCAGCATCCATCGACATCCTAAGATATTTTTATTTTTCGGTCTTTTAACTAAATACCAAGCATTACTCTGCTTTAGTGCGTCGAACTCAGATTACATTTTTTTCGTTCACGTGTGCTCTAGCTAACGCCTCATTGACACTTGAATTAATTTTATCATACAGTGACTCCGTCTCGTTGCATAGGCTTCTTATTCTGGTTGAGTTTTTATTAAATTATATAGTTTTCGCGGTCTTCCTTTTTCACCCGTATTATTTGTAGGATGTCCCGGCCTCTTCTTAAACGGAGCAGGTTGAATTTCTGCAATCTTGTCGATTTTATTTTTTAGTTATTTTGTCAGGTTTTTACATGTTGCCTTTTTCTGTAGTCTCTAGATCGTCTTCTTTTATTTCTCTTGGATTGTCTTTTTCTATTTTCTCTAGACTATTTCTTTCTTTTTCTTCAGAATTATCTTCTTTTATCTGTTCCAGATTGTTTCCCAGAGATATTTCAAATTCCATAAATTTGGCTGGGTTATCTATAGCTTCTAAGTTAGTTGAATCTTCAATGAATTTTAAGTCTCTGCTTCGAATGATTTTCTTTGATACTGAATCTCATAAACGATATACCTTGGATTCACATGAATATCCTATAAAAATACTTTTTTGTCTTTGATTCAAATTTACCTTTGTTTGGAGTTTTGTCCAACGCAAATACTTTGCATCCAAATGTCCTAAACTTAGACACACCGGGCGCAATTCCAAATCAGGCTTCGAACGGTGTTGAATCTTCTAAACTTCTTGTAGGACATCGGTTTCTTATATATGCAGTTGCAATTGCTTCAGCCCAGAAATGAGGTGGCAATTTATTTTGTAACATCAAGCATCTTACCATCTCCACTAACGTCCTATTCATTCTTTCAGCCGTACATTATGTTAGGGTGTATGTGCGATTGTGCATTCTCTTCTTATCTCAGCTCGTTCTATCTCTTGTGTAAATTCTAGTCCGCAGTATTCAAGTCCGTTGCCAGTCGGCAAAGTCTTTATCTTGCATTCTGTTTGATTTTCTATCAATGCTTTATGATTCAGAAACGCCTCTTTGACATTATTTTTTGTCTTTAAGAAGTAAACATCTACTCACCTCGATTTGTCATCGATGAAGGTCACAAAGTAGGCTACTCTGCCGATTAATTTTGTTCTCATAAGATCGTAAACATCTAAGTAAACGAGTTTCAGCATCTTTCTACTTCTAGTTTGCTGCTTGCGGGAATGATGTTGCACATTGTTTCCCTTTTATACAGGTTTTGCAAACTGGCATTGGATCCATTTGCTTCGGTTGTATTCCTTAAACCATATTTTTGGAAATTAAATTTTTTAAATCTTTCTCATTAAGAAGTCCAAAGCGCTTGTGCCATTCTCCAACTTCGTTTATTTTGAGCTTTGCCATTGCCGCGCTTTCAATTACGTCTTCTACAAAATACAAATCTCCTCTTTTTTTAGCATTAACTACAGGTTCTCCAGAGAAATTTCTTATTACAGCTTGAGTGTGATTGAAGCTAACCTCATATCCGTTAGTAGTTGTCTTTGAAATAATCAGATTAGTTTTTAAATCAGGTACATACAGAGTAATAACTTTATTTTCTTTTCAGTCTTACCATTTGATACTGTTAAATGAATCGTACCCCTACCTATGACTTCAGTTGTTCCATCTACTGCTAGACGTACTCTCTGATTTGTTATGGAGGTCTCATCTCTGAGAACTTTTCTTCGTCATGACACGTGTGTGAGGTTGTTCCACTGTTTACGCACCAGTTATTAGATATTTCTTCAATGTTCAATACTACTGCAATTGAGGTTTTTTCTTCCAGTCTTGACGTAACAGCTGCAAAGAATGTATCTTTTTCTGTTTTCGAAGCACTTTGTTTATTCTCCTTTTGTTTTTCAGCCTTTTTTCAACAATTTGTTGCTTTATGACCTACCTTTTTGCAAAAATTGCATTTGTAAGTTTTCCTCTGTCCATTAGAATTATTCGAGTCAATTGTTTTGAATTCCAGTGTTCTTTTGCGAATCATCTTTGCATTGAAAACATTGACCTCTAGATGTTCTTGTGAAGAAAGCACCTTGTGTTTGTTGACTCAATTGAATAATTTTTTCTTTTCTTGCACTGAATTCTTCCAGTAACTTTATCTTTAAGGCTTCAGACTCTGGCAGTTCATCTCTTGCCTCAATAGCACTGCGAAAATTTTCATAACTGTCAGGTATACTATATAGCAGTATGGCTAAAAAGTCTTCCGCTACTAAAATCTCTATTTCTAACTAATCAACAGTGCTAACTTATCAACAGTGCCAAAAAAGGTGTTTAAATAATCCATCATGTTTTCACCGTCTTTCATTTTTGCAAATAATAATTGTTTTAATAAGGTTGCCTTACGCGCGGATCCTCTGAAATGATATACTTTTTCGACTTTCCTCCAGACTTCGTTCGAAGTTGTGCAGTGTTTTATGTGACACAGCTCCGATGGGCACATGGCTAAAATTATATGTGCCCTTGCGTTTTGGTCGGCCGTTTCTCAGGCTTCAATTTCGGCAGCGTTTCTCACAACATTACCCTCTGCAATTTCTAGTTCCGGGGCGGGCTTGGTTCCGTTGACATACGCTCAGTGATCATTTTTTATTAAAATTGTTTCTATTGTAACTTCCATGTATCGAAGTTTTTTTTATTTAATTTTTTAATATTCTCTGTGTGCCCGGTCTTGATGATCAGCTTATTCCTCTTTTTTTTAGGTTAGTTTTGACTTTCACCGTGTGTCCGGAATTTACCCTTTCTTTTTATTTATTACTTCGATTCAATGCAGTTATGTTCTGGGCCCATAGCCTGTTGTTTTAATCGTTATTTGAAAGGGATGCTTTATTTATAACAAGGATAAAGTTTTTTTTATTACACTGCGTACATGCGGTTACAATAAGAACACAAAACGGTAGTGAAATATATGTAAAATAAAAATGATTGATCTCCGGGACCTTGCCTTGTGTATTATCGCGGGAACAACAAACATTATTGTATTTTTTTAATGATATTAAAAACAGTTTTACAAAGGTAAAGAAAAAGAAATAATGAAAATTTTATATTTATATTAAATATATAATGCAATCAAAAAATTTTCTTAAAATAATTTTATAGAATACCATTTAGAAAATAACCATTTTAGAGAATAATGAAAACAATGAATTAGCATGTTCATGATGTTGATTTTACTCTTAAAAAAAAGTACAAATATCAAAGTATAAATATATAAAAAAAAACAAAGATGCTGAATTAGAAATGCATGAAATTATTATAAGCTAATGTTACTATACATATATTAAATAAAAATAAGCTTATTTATTATACCATTGTGATAAAAAGTTTGTAATTCTAGTAATGTAAATAATTATTGTATAATTTTAATAAGATCTTATTATTATTAGATTATTATATATTATATTATAACATTATTTGTGGCTTTAAATCTTGGATTTTTATTTTTTTCTCACAATATAAATTGATTTGTTATTACGTTCCTTCTTTTTTTTCTAAGTTACGTCCCTTTCTTTTCTCTAATCAAAATTACTATTTTATTTTTATATAACATTTACCTTACGATGAGCTGCATATTCTATCTTATAATATCACGATAAAAAAATATATAGACAGAGTGTCCCATAATTCGCGGATCACGTAGTGCGCATATAAAGGATGTCAAAGTGAGTAGGAAAATCCTGTATCATTTTACGATTTTCTTAATAATTATTGAGATGTTCATTCAGAGGGCACATTCCTAAGTAACATTTACTTTGAATTTTGTGATACCCTCTTCTGATTCCAGAGATATGCAATTTTAAAGTTTCGCAGTTTTAATGCTTTTTCTGTTAAAAAATAAGGAAAAGTAAAGTTTATTTACGTTGTAATTGTGTAAAGCAGACGTGGAAAAGATGTTTGTTTATATTTCCGGGGACGAAACTCCTTGGATTTTTCTATTTTTTACGCGAAGCGAGGTTCAACGCAAATCTATGTATCTAGTTTTTTGATAGTGGTACCCTCTCGCAAGAGGAGCGAAACGTACTTTCCACGCATATACTTTTTAACGCGTAATAATAATGTAGAAAATTCTAAACCTATGTGGAACTTTATTTCGCATTCAAAAGTATATGCGTGAAGATAGTATGTTCCATTCCCCCCCCCCTCCTCCTTGCGAGAAGGCTCTACTATCGAAGAACTAGACATATAGATTTGCGTTCGCGTGGAAAGTGGGAAAATCCAAAAAAACATAAATACTCAAGTAAAATATAGTGAAAAAAATCATAGAAATAAATAATGCGAAAATTATAATACTTCAAAATTGCATATCTCTGAAACCAAAGAAGAGAGCGCCACAAAATTCAAAGTGTGTGTTACTTAGGAATGTTCCCTCTATAATATATGTAAAAATAAAACGATCCATGAAGCATAAATTAATGTAAACAATTATCTTTATTTTTATTTAAAAATAACATGCAAGAATTTTTAGCGTGTTGTTTTCGTCTTCTAACGTCATGATTCCAATATGGCCGCGCCAAAGTGCCGCCTTAAAATTAACGACGACACGTCGATAATCGATATTAGCATCTTCTTGTTTGCGGTCATATATTTCTTGCTTGTTCTCTTCTTGTTTAAGTCAAAAAAAAAATTGAAACCGAATGTAGTAAAAAAGAGAGAGAGAGAGAGAGAGAGAGAGAGAGAGAGAGAGAGAGTTTTATTCTAGTCAGATAACTAAAATTGTATAATAAACTTATAATATTATCATTTATAACAATGCTAGAATAGAATCTGATCAATCTTAAAAAATTTTGTCAAACAAGAAAGAAAAAGTAAAAACGTCTTCTTATTACATTTTACTTAATTATTTTTTTCAATTCATATACCTGAAAACAAATATATGTGTGTATATATATATATATATATATATATATATATATATATATATAATTTTAACATAAAATTTTTTATGTGTGATATTGTTTTATATTGTCTTTAATTATTCAAAATTTGAAAAGTTAGATGAGCTTATGTGACACGAAGCTTGATTGGTTTTTTTATTATTCTATATCCTTATCAGAATTTCTAAATTGTTGATAATTATTAATCATGAAAATGGATATATAGAGAATTTAAAAAAATCAATGACTAATCTTGATTATCATAAGGTAAAATCTATCTTGTATATGTGTGTCTTATATACGTGTGTGTGTGTGTTAAATTAAACTATAAAACTATTAAAAGCTTTTAAAATCGAATATAAAAAACAAGCATTTATGCATATCATTTTTAAATTACCATCTAGAAAAGAAAAAGGCATAATCATTTACACAAGGAACATAATCGCTCTATCATGACATCACTTCCTCATAACTCGTTTCATCGAAGTGCTATTCTATTAATCACATCAATTCATTTTCAACATGCAATCCGCGAGAATAGATTCTTCGAAAGCAGTTTCTTTTATCTTGAGGGATGGAAGAGAAATATATTGTCACGATCAAACCATCTCAATGTCAGACTAATAATATTATTTTTCTTAATATTATTTAATTTAGTTTTCAAGCCGCAGTCGCGATTGAACATTTAAATCAAGAGACACGGTAGTGTCTCGCGCCAAGTTGAATGCGAAGCAGCGAGGCAAGGGTATCTTCACGCGAATCGACAAGGTGCGAGTATATTAGATTATCGGATCTCAATAACGGCTAAATCGATCGTATTTTGGTAGGCTCAATTGATAGCTTGGATTTGAATTATGTAATAAAAATATCTTTACTTTTTTTCTACCTATATCATGAACGGAGATAATATAATGGAAAGTCAAAATGATTAAAATTTTATTTAAGATACGTCTCTGTCATCATCGTCGCCCCAAGTCCCCAATGCGCATGCACGAAAATTTGTACAGTTGGAGCGTTTGCCATAAGATTGCGTTAATGGCTCTTCATGATGTTACTGTTCGTACCTGCTTTTGACATTAATCAGTGATAGGTTAATTTGACAAGGCGATTTATTAGGCAAGGTTAATTTAATTGATAATTGACATTAATAATTTTTAATAAGAAAATGCAATAGATGAAATAAAAATATTGTGGAATAATATTAAGAGATATTGATATATCGCAAATAGTGAAAAATAAAAAGAAATTCTTGATTTCGCGCCAAGTCACGCGAAGCAATGATCACGCGTTGTAACGGCGAAATGCATTGTGTAAAAATATCTCAACCAAAAAATAAAAAAAATATATAAAAATATGTAACAAGAATGTAAAAATAAATATAAAAATAAATAAATAAATATATATAATGTAAAAATAAATATAAAAATAAATAAATAAATATATATAATGTAAAAATAAATATAAAAATATAAAATATAAAAAGAATTGTTGTATTTTGATAAAAAGAAAAGAATGATATCCCTAAAAAAATTACCTTTTTAAAAAAGGAAAAAAAAGGCACCAAGTACATGAGAGCTAAAAATATTATATTTAAATAATAACATTTTAAATAAATATATTTTTGTATAAAATAATTATTTAAATTTCCTATAAA
>JBCAUJ010189391.1:0-11827 GCA_038406275.1 Cataglyphis albicans
CAAATAATACAACACGTAGCAAAAAACCAAATAAAAATATTAAATAATACTATAGCACACATTGAAAAGACAGAAGACATAATAAATCGAAACGAAAAACTTCTGCAGCAACGAGTAACAGTTCCACACCTGATATGCAATACCAGCAGTGCGGACCGCTGCATGCTGTTATTACAATCAGTTTAAACACAAGATACAACAACCCATCGCACGCCGTGTTCTCTGGAAACTACACATCGCCTTGATTAGAGCCAGTGATTAATGTTTAATTAAATAAAATAACAAATGCCGAAAACCAGACGTGGAGGGGTTAAGAAACGCGCACGTAAGCTACTTCGCGAGTTAATCTTAGAACCCGTAAATCCTGGATTATCGCGATACATTGGTGTAACACCGTATTACGATCCGGAATACGAACAATTGTTCGCGAATCACCACACCGCTACATTCGAGATCTCGCGACGTGTCGAGTGCATAATCCCCATCAAGTGGCCAGCTAAGCTGATTCTGGTGGACATCGAATACTCAAGAATTCTACCCAGCGACATCGACGACAAGGATCCCAGGAAGGCAGGATATCAATAAGCCAGGGAGGGAATTCCAGAACGCTCAATCAACACCCCAGCCATTCATCACAAGGTAGAAAATTACATTTATGCGTTCGTCAACTACCCCAGACCTCCGGGCAATCTTCGGGCTCGTAGATGAGCAACCGAGAGTCACTCTCGCGTATTTTTGTATTAGGACATCCGGGCGATGCCACGCCACGACTAAAAAAGCTTTATGCCGCCGTTGTTATCACAGCTTACCGCAAGAGAAGCTCCGCGAGTGAGACCCGCGAGACTTTCGTTACGTTGAAATTAGGTACGATACCTCTAGTCAAATTGTGTACTATCTGTTTCGGTAAAATTAGTTACGCCAGACCTGGATTCGCGTGTCAGCATTGTACTAACCGACTCGACGAATTCGAAAGCAACCCAGATAACGTAGAGTTTTTAATCACTACGGGAGAAATATATCGCTTACCTCCGAAATAATTCCCCAATTACCGAATTTGTTTCGCTAAACGCGTGAATCCTCCGCAAGCAATCCATCTATTATACGAGTCCCGTAACATTGAAGTAGTCATAACATAATACAGTTGAATGCATCGTGGATATTTTAGAATACTTCAAATCACCTCAGTTCTGGAGTTTTCCGAGCAAACTTCTTTTCGGATCTCGAGTTTCACTTTTACGACCTACCCTTTTTTTTGAGACCCGATTTCACTTTGTGACCCATCCTTTGTTCCTCTTAAGTTTTACTTTTACTGTATGACTAGCTTCACTTTTGGAAAACATCCTTTGTTAATATAGAGTTTCACTTTTACGATGTACTCTCCGATTTCACTTCTGTGGTTCATTTCTTGCCTAATATCGAGTCCCTTTTTTACGAGCCCTTGAGTTTCTCTTTCCCGACACATCCCGAGTTTTACTTTTACGACTCAATTTTTTTTTTTGCTTGCATCCCGATTTCCCTTTTTGACCCATCCTGCTTACAAAAAACAGCACAGTTTTCCGTTTCCTCTGTTCAATTTTAATATTTATTTAAATACATCGTCTTCGTTGATCCACTTTCCTTTTTATCGCGTATTTGTCGCGAATAACCTTGATCGCAGGTATCCCCGGGAAAAATCATGCGGTTTGTTTGACCCGAAATTCGCGATCGTGTCCCGTGAAAATTTTCGAATTCTGCAATTTCCTTCTCTCAGCCGGAATTCACTGGGACGTAACAATCTTCATAATCAGCATCCAAAATCTCGATAATCAGGTTTTTTCTCGCATAATTTTCAAGCAAATCCACCATCCATTCTCATTTCTGACATCCCTTGATGTACACGAGAGTCGACGTTTCGTCATCTTCTTCTGTATCAAGCACGGCCGATGAATCGTTTAGCCATGCTGTACGGCACGTTTCCGTCTTCCCATCGTAATCCATGGTGATTCGCAATCAGCCAGGAAGCACATGATTTGTCGGATCTTGTGAGAAGATTCCATGGTATGGAACATGTAAATATGTAATGTACCAGAATGGTCCCCTTTCTCAGCACCGCCATCTCCTTTACAACAAATTTCATTCCGACGAAGAATCCTTGCACATCCACGAACGTTGGTACGGACATAACGATTTTATATCAGCATGTCGAGAAGAAAACTGCGAATGATCCTAATGCATTATAGGTTTTATATCGTTTTATGCCCCCTTAGATGATTTTGCGCACAACGTTGGTCAACGGGTTGTATTGAATCACGCGATCGTGTATGATGAGACAGTACGCAGTAGTATTCATCGGTACGTTCTCCTTACACTCGAATTCCAATCTTACATCCACGGTTATGCTCTTGACCGATTCGTTTTGTCGAGAACAATCGATGATCACGAACGGACCGTTGCGTAGAAACTGCGTGAAGGTGAGACTCGGCTCGAGATACTCGTATCCGTAATAATTTTTGCAGAAATGCTGATACGTGTCGTAGAGAATCAATCATCTGTTTTTATCGAAATTCATATCGTCGTACGGATAACATTCCGAGTTCAGATAGAGTTTCACGTTGTTCAATTTGCAGTCGTCGAATCGATTTGTATCCTTAGACATAACACTTTTCCGGCCTGTCTGCAGAGCGGAGACAACGTATCGCGGTTTCCCCAGCTGAGTTGCGGTCTTAATGGCCCACGAATGGTTGTACGCTGCAATAGCGGAAACTCAGATCCCATGAGCGAAAACCCATGCTGAGATATCATCCGCCTTCCAAGGCGCGCAACATCGACAGCTTGTTGACTTCGTTCAATATAACTTGTGGCATTCGCCACTGTATCTTGAATATGTTAATCACAGGCTCCAACGCCAAATTTCCAATTAGACAATTGTTGTTGTTGAATGATCGTATTCAAATCAACTCGTGAGGAGCGTTAATCACAATGCGTTTTTAATCTTCATAACATCAAAATCTCAATAACATGTAGAGTGATACGCAAAAATTAAAGTATCCAGTCGGATTAGTCTGCGCATCCCAGCCGGCGTCCCTCATAATCACGATTCTATCGGATGATATCGTTACATAATTCTTGAGTGTGCTAGTTATTCCCACATTTCTGTTACGATCAATCTCCACACCGTCGAGTTCATATCGAATCTTATCAAACATGAACGCAATGCAATTATTTCTCAGAGTTACATCAGATCCTTCAGTTGGTTAGTTTTCCTTCAATGGATAGAAAACTCTCATACGGCAATGTATACAGATCCTGTTATTTTATGGATATTCGTATCTCGTCGCTGTGTCCAAACGTTGTGTTGGCGTACGGATTGTAAGTGTGAAGCTCGATTTTGACGATACAATCATCACAGACCGGCTCGCCTTCAATGTTAAGGATATCGTTCATATTTTCTCAAATATTTCGTACCGCGAAGCACAAAGATTGTAAAAATTCAATGTTTGAAGCGCTGAGCTTTTTTCTCATCTTTTTAGAGCAACCTAATGGTGATGATGATGATGATGATGATGACCGGATGGTATCATCAATCGGTACCGTAAAGATATTATTATATCTCATGTTCTTCTTTGAGTCACGAGCTGTTCAACACGAGCATCTCATGTATCGCATGCTAATTTTGTCGCTGTCATACGTGCAATCTGATGGTGATCTCTTCTTCTCGAAAATCGAGCAATCGTCCGTCTTGATCCGCGACACGTATCGTTAGATCCGTAATGCTCCGCGCAATGATCGGCAGGCAAATGATCTGCGCAGGCCCTTCCGATATCTTATATCCTGGCGGCACGCTCGGTGAAAATTCATGTATGAATGCGTTTGTCGTTACTGTACGCACTCGCGGTCACGTTACCCTCTATGGAGATAATGTTTACATTAATGATATTAATCGGTACGATCGATTGATGCCACTGTCTCGGCTGTAATATGCGGTTCGAGAATCCCAAAACGTTGTTCAAAACGAATCCAATGTTGTTGGGTTTGTTAAAGTTTACTCTGAAAACGCACCTGATTTCGCTATTCATTGTATTATAATTAGCACGGAGTACTATCGGGTATTCTACAGTTGCGTCCTCGTTCGCTCGAACGGTCTTTTTTCCTGATGGGATATCGTGTTTATCAACACAATTGCCGGAGCGAAACACGCGTCGCGGGCGTTTCCGTAAAATTTCACGTTTCAAAAGCTCATGTATGACGTGTATCTCGTACGATCCTTCGGGAATTGTAATTTTTGTATCATTTTCATCGAAATATTTTATTCGAAATTTATTATTCGAAGAATTCACGTTCAGCAACGTATGATAAGTCTCAAAATTCGTTAGAACGAGTTCATAGTCACTGTCGCTCAAATCTATGGCTGGATGGAAGTGTTCCGCGAGGACGCTACTCTTCCCAGTCAGCGTGAATGTCACAGACATGTCGGGAAAACTGTTTAACGAATACTGAGTCTTAACGGCGCATCATCAGGCTTTAAATTCACATCGATCATCTTCGACAGTACGAAGAAATTGCAGACTCTATCAACATGGCTGGCAGCAAGGATATTCGTGAGCGCGAGAAGATTGCGAGGAAAATTACGAAAACGAGCGAATCGATTCGCAAGAAACATCGCGCTTTGAAGACCGGTAAAATCGAGGAGAATATCTTATTAGACAGACATTTTAGATCACTCATCGAACCGCTACAAAAGATTGTTGACAACTCTAGGTCGATGGTGGTAAAAAACGAGCCGGGGAGTAACATCGACGGAGATTGAACCGTTAATCCAAATGCGTGAGAAGGATGCGACACCGAAAAAAAGAGAAAAACAATCTAACGTCTGGTCGAATCACTCAGCGACACCCCATAAATCAAAACGATTGGATGCTCCACTGGAACCGCCGGATAACCTCTACATTATCTGTAACAACGAGAATCGTACCTACGATGCCCGAATTACTTGCTCGTGAGGATGTTTTCGAAACCACCGACAACTCATTCGTAACGTCCGTTCGAAATCAATTGCAAACGTCGGAAGGTCAAGAAATGTTGCGAGATCAGTTAGGTCTACTGGGCCAAAAGTACATCTGGCCTGTAGTGGTGATCAACATAGCGGTATAGACAACATGTTTGGTGTTTATCTCGGTCAGGATGTTCGGTAATAAACGTTTTGACGTGGACAACGCGGATAACATAATTATCGACGGTGTACGATACACCTGGTGTTTACGAGTTGATCTTCAAGAGAACCCCTGTTGACGTCATTTATACAGATGATGATAAGCAAACGTACAAGAGTAAGCTGTTGGCGAGCGCGCATAAAGACAATCACGATGCGCATGGTCAAATACGGGGAAACAGAGGATACAAGTACAAAGAAATAATCGCACCGTTGATGTCGATCGAACCGAAAAAGAAAAAATCTGGAAAAGAAATATGCTTCGCGCGATGTCGCTAACCGACAATAAGATTGATTACGTGCATTGGGACGATCCCAACGAATTGGTGAATCGTCTACGATTGCTCGACGTTTTGCGCCAAGCAGGTCACAACGACAACGAAATCTTGTCAATCATCGAGGAACTTCGCGAAGCTGGGATTATTATAAATTAAACGGTGCCTCGACAAGCGGATAATAAACCTCGAAAAAAAAAGTTTGAGATATAAATGATAATGTAATTTTTTCATACATATTATTACGCGCCGAGAGACCAATCGCATCGCTAAAAACATGACATCGTTAAAATCTGATAAAAATGTCGAGAAGCTACGACTCGTCGAGGAACTTCATGCTCTGGCGAAAAGAAATTTTTCTCGAAGATACGTCATAGTGCAGGGATATGATGATGGACATGTGGCAGGCTGATATCGTCGAGATGCGTCCGTACTCGCGTTTCAATAGAAGCTACTACTACATACTTACAGTCATTTATATGCTGAACAAGTACGCGTGAGCCGTACCGCTCAAGAGTAAAGGTGGAAGCGAGACGGCTAATGCTATCGCTGTGATAATTCGAGATAGTAAGAGATGTCCAAAAAACATGAAAATTGATATGGGCAAGGAATTTTATCGATGTGCAACGCCTCATGAACAAACATAACATTAATCCACGTAATAATTCCACGTATTTGGTGTTGAAGGCATCGATCGTCGAATGATTCAATTGTACACTGAAAGACGCTATGTGAAAGATGTTTACGCTCAACGGATCTTACAAATGGGTGAATGGGTGAATGAATGCCGCGACTCGTGTCGAATTACAACGCGTGCAAACATCGAACGATCGGTATGCGACCCGTCAACATTACCCTCGCGATCGCCGAAAAACTCTTGTCTACGGTATACAGCGCGATAAAGATAGCAGGTCCAGCAAAGTTCAAAATAGGTGACTCGATACGCGTTAGCAAATACAAGACAATTTTCGAGAAAGGTTATTCACCGAATTGGACCACCGAGATGTTTAAGATCGTTAAAGCGCAGCGTTCCGTAATTTATCTACTTGAGGACTATCGCGGAAAATCCATTGCTGGAGCGTTCTACGAGTACGAGTTGCCTCGCGCGAATTATTCGGAAATGTATCTCATGGAGAAAGTACTGCGCAGGAAGGCTGACGAAATTTGCTCGAAATGGCTGGGATTCGATGGATCGCACAATTCTTGGATACACACGAACAATGTCGTTTAATTAATACAAACTATATTTATTTTTACATATGCAAAATATGAAATACATATAAAATATCTAAAATATATTATAATATAGGTAAGATGGCATATAAAATATAAAAGAGAAAAACTAGATATATATTTCTTGTTCAATAAATCCTATCAATAAGTTCAATTCCTATCAATAAGTTGATACATACATGCATTATAATACGTTACATTACGCTGCATTGTATTACATTATAAGGGTATTCGATAATGTCCCCATGGTAACGTATCGGTCATTTCGGGTACGATATACCGCTTATCATCATACGGACTCAGAGCAATTTTTATCTCGCGGATGGTATATACTTAATGCAATTTTGACCTAAAACACGATTGTTGTCGTGTCAATTCAATCTCTTCGTTCAAGCATCGCGTGTAATCGTCAAAAGTTATAGTACGTGCAATGACGTTATTCTTGACGCCTTTAACCTTTTTCGTATTCTTTTTACCATCTATTCGCAACGCGTACATTTTTGCCCTAAGTCCAACGAATTCGGTCATGATCGCGCCATTATTTTCATCTTTCTTTAAACACGGTATTTTCTTGTTCTTGAGCGGTATATCATACACATTATTAGCTGGATAATCGCTCGTATCAAATCTATCGATATCGCGTTTCATATTCTCATATATATTGTCGCATTTAATGTAATAAATTAAACTATCTGTATCGGTGTATATGACTGTACAATTTTCGCAATTTAACGGTAACATGTGATGAAATTCGTACAAACACACTTTCGATATATCAAGTATGCACATATCGACGTAGATCGGTTTATTGAACTTTACCTCAAATTTGCGCAGTTCAACGTGATCAGATTCTCAGACAAGACACTCCTGTGAAAATTCGGTTTTGCGATCATTGCCTCTGCACCGATCGTCCGTCCCACTTTGTTAATAATTTTAGATCAACGTGATTGATTTTTCATAGTTTTACCGAATATCGCGTTATTCATTAATTTGTTTCGAATTTTTTTCGAAATTATTTTTCGCGAGTGTTCGAAATTTTGTATTGAGTTCGATATAATCGCGGAACTATGCGGATTGAGCAAATTGCAATACGCAATATATTTTTGTGATGCGTACACTGCTGCAGATTGTGTATGACATAATGTTTTTTATCGCATAGAGTCGCGAGGAGCTTGTCCTCCCGCTTACCGGGAGATTTATCGCGTTTCGGGCAAAACGGTAGGTCAACGTGCGCATCTTGAAGATGTTGCGGATACTCCAGATCGACCTCGAGAATATAATCTGTTGGCGAATCGATCGCGCTAATGTTAAAATCAGAGATGTCATCGACCCATCGAAAATCGGCATAAGGCAATGATTGACACATTGGCCATCCGTATAAGTTGTTTACATCAAAGTACATCAAATTGTTGTGCCTCTGAGGGAAGGCACGGAATATTTGGGGTCTTCGCCACCAAGGGCTGAGGAGCCGAGGACCGGGTCGGGAGCCGGTGATTGAGGAGTTTTAATAATTGCCAAATAAAGTAGATTTATTCACATAAATTGAGTCGCTTCCTTTTTTCCGATCGTTCTCCTTCACAATTATTTGTAGCACTTTATAGAGTTACGACGGCGCGTGCCGGGTGTCACGGTATAGGATAACGTCGCGCGAATCTGATATCTCGGTCATGGTCGCGCGATCAACTGAGGCTACGTTCGATTAACGATTCGTGTCGGTTAGACTTAGCGATTCCTTGAGTTAGGTTGATCGCGGTAATTGTCCGATGTCACTAATAATAATTGTCCGATGCAGATAGATCTTCAAGACTGCCCGCCGCGTATTCGCGATGGCATCTTTTATTGCCTTCCGTAAGGTTGATTCTTTGGAGGGGATCTCTTAGCGACATGACCATATATATGGTTGTGTCGCTTGTTTCAAATCGTTAGGCCGAAATGCAAGTTAATATCGTTCGATCAAAATTCCTTACATTTTCGGTTGTTCGATTCTTTCGCAATCGCTTAGCCTCGGCGCGTGGCTTGCTTCGTCAGCGTTTCGCGATCGTAACGTTATACGCCTTTCGCGATATCTCACTATAGTCGGAACGCGGTATTAAAAAATACTTTAAATTAATAATAATTCGGTTATAGCTAGTTGGGCTATAACAAAATATTAGGATGATTTCGATGAATCGTACGACTGCATATACTTGTTATTAGCATGCGCGTATCTGCCGGAACATTGACTCAAACCGCCGCATATCCCCCGTTCGATAAACATAACCATATCGATATCAGTAAGTAATTCGAACGTAATATATTTGTTTCTACATGGCATCCCACATGTAACCGGAAAGAGTAAAATAATACGAGGGGTCGAGACCATAACTTTTAATGCGACTATCGGGGAAATTTTCAAAAATATCTGCTAATAACAAGATATCTGTTTTTAAATATAGATTGCTGTATTCGCCTAGCGTTCGAATAGAGAACCGCTTCCAGTCTCGGCGTGCGAGTAATCGCTCTCGCATATAGTATTATCCGTCAAAAAACTGTGAAATGAATCGCGCGGTGGTAAACACGTATTCTGCAGCTTGTCCACGCAGTCAATATATTCATATGGAAAGACGCCCTTCCGTGTCAAAAAATTAAACTCTTCTCTTGATAAATTTTGAAATTTCAATTTTAAAATTTTGAGTTTGTTTCTATTTAAAAAAGATGCCAATTTGTCAAGGCTGGCTGAAAGAAATTTATATGAATCTATAAAACGCAATTTGATATATTTTTCTTCTGCAAGTTTAACATTTTTTGTAAAAAATATATATTTTTCTTTTGTTATCGGTAATACGTCGATTCTCCCTTCGAACACTGTAGCTATTTTCTTGATAATAAAATGTGAATCGTATCCGAATAAATTATGAAAAACTATTGTAATGTAAAAAGAGTCCTTATAAGTTAAATTGCAATTTGAATGCGCGAGATCTCGGTATTGCCCGGTCAGATGAGAATGATCGCGTACTCGTGTATCGTTCGACGCGAATGGTTTCTCGCAAATGTGGCAATGTGCGTCGCGCTGCGAAATGTCTCCCACTGTTCATGCGAGAGAGTTACCAGGGACATTATATATCGTGGATATTATATTTTTTACACGGTGTGCTAATTTTTCAAGTTTGTCGGCGAATGATGCGATACAATCGGCGGATCACTGTTGGTTTTCTTTAGCACGCATTCCAAATCAGCATAAACAATGAATGGAAGCTGCTCTTTTCTGTTATATTTATCGAAGCTGTGCCATTTGTCGTTCTCGTTTGGTAAACTGATGGTGCACTCGTTCATTTCTCTACAGTCCACCATATGCGACTGCAACTTGTTGTCGGATTCAAAGTAGTGTAAACATCTGTAAAAGAAGAAAAATAGAATTTTTTTTAATTTAATTTTTTATTTGCATATATTTAATAAAAAGAAAAAATATAAAATATACGTATTGATCGCAAATATATTTCTGACCATTATGTTTGCTCAATTGCGAACTCACGAGCCGGGATAATTTTCTGATCCACGCAAAATGTTTGACGTTGTTGTCCATCGAATCCTGCACGTAAACAGGTTGACGTGTTTATCTCTTTTTAGCTCGCTCAGTCAAATCGGGACAATGTTCCTTTCCTCGAGACAATATAGATTTATGGAGATATTATTGGCACGTTCAAATTTTTTAATTTAATTTATAGTCATTGGAAACTCAATGTCCTAGAGATTCAGCATTGTTGTGTAATTCGGGTACGACGATTCTCGTCCTACGTCTCTTGCTGGATATAGAGCAGCGACCACTGACCACGCGAAACACGTATTGTTATTAGACGACACGTTTATCACTGCTTTTTTCTTCATTATTTCTAGCGCTAATTTTACATGACATCCCGCGCGCATTGAATTATACTTGTTTATGTTTATAGTTAAATCAAGTATTCGCGATAAAATCCACCCACTGCGTTCTTGAAATTCTTCGAACGATGCTAGAGTGGGCTCCATAACGCACCGATCATACCATTCGCATAAATCTGATGTGCGAAATAGTTCATAGTTTCTTGTATTTATGCTTTTATTTGTGCGCTTGTCACTTGTTACAAATTCGCCGTTGAACACAATAGTCACTTTGACATTAAAATGTTTTTTTAACACGTTTTGCACATGTTCAAGTACAATGTATGTGACATCCTCGAGAAATTGACGCGGTTCGATATAGTTTGTATTAATTACCGCACCGATCAATATACGGTTTTCGAACACGGTATTGATTTATCGTCAAACGAGTCTTTCCATGTTATTGTTACCACTATAATCACTACCAATAGGTATAAACTGTCTCAGGTGTAATCGAGTCTTTACACCTTCGAGTCGCGCGATTATGGCCACCAAAGATTGTCGAATTCTGATCGCGGACACTTGTCATAACGACTTTCTTCAAGTTGTTTGATAAATTTTTCGTACCGCTGCGCCCACGCGAAATATTCGCTTAAGGTAGCGACTTGGTGTGACAGCTCCAACAGGTCGCGTTCAGTCCGTTCGGTGTTTTCCACGTTTTTTTTCTTCTTTTTATTGTGTACAAATTGGGCACATATTACACGGAAAGATCTGATACAATGGATTGCTGCAATTGGAGCAGAATCGACCATCTACTGCATCATGTAACTCAATCACATGCCTTCGAATTGCATACATGTATCCAAAATCAGTGTCTGATACAGCAATCATGCACGAAGTTAAAGCACCACCTGTGGAATAACAAAAGTAGATGGTGCAACACTTTGTACGTTCATTTAGCGCAATGATTTCCGAATGAGACACTTCCCTGTCAAGCATTTCCGTAAGATCCTCACTTTGATCACTAATATAATTACTGTCATCGGATAATGCGTGATCTTCATCAGACTCATCTAATATTGCCTCAAAATTATTATTGTTTATCTGTTCCATTTTTCTAAATTTTTCTAGATTATCACCAAAGATTATCACAAAATCTTCTATACTGAACACTTCGCATACAGTATCCGCTATATTTTTTTTCGACTGATGTACAGTCAACCCTCCTATAACGCGGTGAGTGCGTACCGCGTTATATGGAAACCGCGCTATAAGAAACTCGGATTTTACCGTA
>JBCAUJ010189476.1:0-11787 GCA_038406275.1 Cataglyphis albicans
TCGCTGGTCAGCGAAGTGTAGAATGCCTCGCGCGACGGCATATGATGCATCTCGTGCAACTTATCGATATCGTCAACGTAATCGTGCGAAATACACCTTTTCGCGTAAAGAGCTTAAAATCGGCGTCGTCGAGATCGGGAAATTCCTACCGCGCGATCTTTAATTTGCTCTTATCAAGATAAGACCCCAATTTTTCGAGACTCGCGATAAGACATTTAAAAGAATCTACAAAACGCAACTTCACTCGTCTCCCGTGCGCAAATCATCCTTTCTCGACCAACGCTTCGTCGACGTTCTTTGCGAAAGAGACGTACGTTTCCTTCGATAACAGCTCGACGCTTCCGGGAAAGGCATTATCCATGTCTCTAATGATAAAATGCGCGTCGTATAATCCGATAAATTGTGAAAAAATATAGGAATGACGTAATCTCCTTGTAATTTAGATTGCAACTAGAATGCATAGTACCGCCCGGTCAAATGACAGTGATCTCAGATGCGAGCATTTTCCGGTTCGAACGGTTTCTCGCACACATGATAGCTCGTCGCGTTGCGGAATCTCTCCCGTTCATCCACTGTAAGAGGCGTCATAGACGCAATGTTGTTCAGAATATCTCTCGCGCGAAGCACGTAGTTCCCGGACGAACCACGATATGCAGTTTTCGCCGCGATGCGATCTGTATATCGATTTAGCATCGTCAAACGCGCATCGCGCGTAATATTTTACGCTGTGAGCCTTATGATATTGAATGATAGACGTTTTTGGAGTTCTTCTCTCCTCCTTTCTCTCCAGCGCTCATTCCAGATCGGCGTTCACCACAAACGGAACTTGCTCCTTTCTCTCGTTAAAATTTAACCACTTGTCCTCTTCGGTTGGAAGAACGATAGCGTACTCGTTCATTCTTTCGCAGTCCTCGCTGTGAGCCGATAATTTCGCTCGTTCGAAAATAGTGCATGTGTCTGCGAAACAATATTTATAATTACATAAAGTTTGTTATTAACAAACTTTTTTAGTTCGTACTCACTGATCGCACATATGCGCTTTATGTTTCCGAGCGCTCAATTGTGAGCCTACAAGACGGGACAGATTCTTGATCCGCGCGAAGTGTGTCGTTATTTCATCGCGTCGCATCGTTAAGATACAATAAATTAACGTGTCTCTCTTTCTTGCGATCAGTGAGGCGCAGAGGAACAATAATTCTTTTCTTATGCTTTTTATCCCGAATGGTATACACGTTAATAGATACATCGTTGAGACGCTCGAACTTGGCAATTCCGTTTAAACTCATAGGAAACTCGACACCCTCCAGATTCAACACCGTCATATAATGAGGATAACAGGACCTTCTATCCGGGTTCTTTACGACCGATACAAAGCGGCGACGACCAACCACGATAAACACGCATTGTCCGTAGATTGCACAGCTCTCTTTTCAACTTGATCTCTCACGGAATTTCGACGTAATATCCGGCGCGCATAGAATTATAAATAGTATATGGGCACTATGGCCCGTCAAAACAAACCCCCTGTCGCCATTCCTGTCTGTATGCTAGGCTAGCTGAAAGTTTAGTAAAATAAGAGTTAGATGAAGTATTTATGAAGAGCGGTCGCCTTGTATCACTCTAAGTCCCGCCGCTCCCCTCTCCGCCCCTTTTTGTGGAAAAAAAGAAAAATCGAATAATATAGTGGAATGATCTATCTGATATGAAGAAAGGGAGAGGAAGTTGAACATGTGATTGTATAGGGATGTCCGAGCGGTCAAGGTATAGTATGCGGGTTAGTCGATGACGTCATCGTTAGAGACATTAGAAGCTTGCGAGTACTGGGGATAGTGTTTGCGAGGAAAAAATATTTTCGCATAACTGATTTAAAATAAAACAGCTTTTTATTTATATTAATTTTTTTACGTAAAAATAAGAGGTAGCGTGTATTACAAATAATGAAATTATTAGTTACATTTAAATATAAATAAGCGCCAGGAGATTTACGTTATTATGGCGTCGATGAGACGGGAAGGTTAAAAGGATAAAAAGAAAAAATATTTTCACATAGTATTTATTTAAAATAAAATAAAATTTTTTATTTATATTTATTTTTTACATAAAAATACCCTGTATATTATGTGCAATTATTGTATAATATATATTTTTTATAATTTTAAGTTGTAAGCTTTATTTAATTGCTTTAATTTTGTTGAATTTAAATAAAAGTATTAAAAAAAATTAAGTAAACCTTTTTAAAAACTAAAGAAAAAAGAGAAAAGAAGGAACGGATTAAAATATTTTTACATTGAGAGGATTTAAAATATAAAAATAATTTATTACAATAATAAAATTAATATAAAATTATAGGAAAAATTATATAAAATTATGATATATATATATATATATATATATATATATATATTTTTTTTTTTTCTTCTTTTTTTAATCCGAGTCATCTGAAAAACATTATATATTTATTTTACGGAATATAAATTAAATATGAAAAAAAATATAAAATTTTTTGTTTTGTCAAAAAAATTACTTACCCGATAATGTGACGATTTCAATGACATTGACGTTGAATGGCAGAGTTCTTCGGACATTCACGCGTCTTTGACAAGGTCCCGCTCTTGGCTCTTCCGCGGGGCGTTTTCTCCGCATCGGCTCTACTGCTCCAATAGTCGGCATTACCCTATCTCCAACTATTTTAGCAAAAAATAAAAATTTTGTAAAAAATAAATAATTTATTAAAATAAAAATCTATTATTTTAATATTATAAACAACATATATTTATACTTACTTGACGCTCGCTGTCGATGAAAATGATTGAGTAGGTGGGCTGCATGTCCGCCAATATCCTCCTCTAATCGTGTCTTCAAAACCATGCGCTTGGATATAATCTCTCCGACAATATCTAATAAACAGGCATCTCCTTTAAAGTTGCCGAGACGGTATAAAATCCCTATAGCGGTGTTGTTGCACGTGTTTGCGAAACTTTCAAAATATTTATAATTTTTTTTTTGTTCTTCTTTGTTGATTAACGTTAAATATTTTTTGCAATCAAATGGTGACGAATCCAAAATTATGGATCCACACAATAAAATGATTTTTTTTATAATTTCAGAAACAAATTTTTGCTTCTAATTTGCTTTTGGCAACTCAATAACACTAAAAAAAAACTTCGACGTACGAAAAACTAATGTTAAATTTTCTCGAGGGAAAGTGAATTTATACATAGTTCCCCACTATTTTTCCAAAAACGACAAATGGGGAAAAATTTCGTTATTTTAAATTTTAATTTAAAATTTTTTCTTCTTTTTTTAAAATATTTTCAAGGAATTTTTATTTTTTATGCATATCTATTTTTTTCAATTTCTTTAGAGTTTAGATAAGATTTAGAGTTTAGGTAAGAAATACGGAATTTTTCTTTTTATTTCTTTGATCTTTTCCGATCGTTATAAATAACGACATAACAACATAAAAAAAAGGAAAAGAGAAAAGGTTAAAAAAATTAAATAATTTAAGTGAAAAAGGTTTGTCTGTTATTCATATTGTTTTTTTTTTATAAAATAATGTTCTTATTACATACAATAAAAATATTACATAGGAGTATATAATGTATTTTTTTATAACACATTACAAATCGAATTACATTATTAAACGTATCATCACATTACATACACTGCTTCACATGTTTTTTTTTTTTCGTGAAGAAAAATTTTACGAAATAAGTGTACAATTAAACGATCGTTATGTTTGCAATCTTCGATAAAAAGATAAGAAATCGATTAAGATCATAACCGTTGCACATATAATATAAAAATACACAACTATATTGTCCGCATGTTTGAGAAAAAATTCCTTGCAATTGTTGAGATTCCACCGGTGAATAATAGAGTTTTATCGAAGTTGGAAGAGAAATCCAGGATGCAAGGATGGTATTCCGTAGCTGTCAAAGTAGGTGGGTGCCATGCTCGTCGAGGAAGAAGGCGACTCAGTGTTCTCCAGATCTCTATTGTCATCTGTATTAGCGAGGATGGCTGTCGACTGTTTCCACACCCTCGGGACTCTGTCGGCAGGATAAACTCCCGCATGTCTGACATTGATGTGTCGCAATGCTTGTAAAATTTCGCGAGAATTCATTTTTTTTATTCGGAGGCAAACGTACGAGAGGTATTATATATTCATTAACATCAGTATTTACCTCGTCTGGTTTCACGTTTTGACTATCCTGTATCGATGAGTCTTCAATGTCTGCGTGGCGAAAGTAGATGTTTCGATCGTATTTTCATCCAATGTCGATAATTCAAATTTCGAAAATTTGTCTTCTTATTTTTCTTCCTTTTTTTCTTCTTTAATTGCTTGATCGATATTTTTTTTCTCAATTTCGTTATTTGGCAGCGTTTTAAAATTTATGTATCATAAGAAATGTCATACTCGTTACTGATTTCCTCGTTTTCATCGATGTCATCAAATATTTTCCAATTATGTGGAAAGCCACAAGTAGTTGGAGTATTGTTGTTTGTAAAATTGACGGCGATATTATTTTGCACGAATATCCAAATATTTTAATTTGTACGCACAATGGAAAATTCCAAATTTTCGAAATCCGTGATAAGCGCAATATCATCCGCGCTCTCCTCTTGTCGTTAGATTTTTAAAGGCTGATGAAACATCTTCTAAATTATATATATATCTCTGGAAAGTAAATTCTGTAAGTAGCTTGCTTTTTCGCTTCGTCTAACATAAATATATGCGCCTGTCTTGTTAGTTCACGTAGATGCGGTGTAAAATATTTCGGATTAGCTTCTCCGTTGAACCAATGCCTTGATAATTTCGTGTGAGCCAATTATTTTCTTGTCTTACTTTTTCTGGTAATTCACCAAACGATTGAGGAAGCATCGTAATCCAATATCCGACGGAATTGTCAATGGCGACAACGGCGACTTCTTTAGGAATAAATTTCGCACGGCCATCAGGGAAACCTTGTATGTCAATGATTATATCCATAATACGAAACTCAGAGCGTTCTTGAGCTTCAATTTTTCGCGAAGCGATGATATTCGTGTCTTGAATAGAACTGAATTCTTTTTGCTACATTGCGCATTTTTTGATGTGTTACATGCTGATATTAATGTTTTGATTGAACGTGGATGGAAAAAAACTTGATAAATTTTCCGTGTGTTACGTTGTAGCGGACGATAAAAATCTAACCAGCAAAATCAATGATGACTTGACGAGACGAATCAATTTCTATGACATTATTGAATTCGGCGTAAATAATGCAGTTAACTGTCTCAATAAGAGCCTTCTCAAATCGCACTTCTAATTGCAAACTGCCGTGTCTCACAAGATTCCAATGCCCTGCATAATTAATTAACAGATCGGGTGTGAGATCAAAAGCGAATAGCGTGTAACCTTTGGAATAATCATCTCTGTTTATAGAATTTCCCTCGTTCAAAAAATGGATACCCGTTCCCGCAAAGAGCGCGTTTGATAAGCTTCAATATAAAGTGATTTGTTATAGCTCAACTAGCTATAACCGAATTATTATTAATTTAAAGTATTTTTTAATACGCCTTCCGACTATAGCGAGATATCGCGAAAGGCGTATTAAAAAATACACAGGCGAATAGTATGGCCAAAGCACGATTCCCGCAAGATCACACTCCCGTGAACATACCGCAAGGCGCAGTAGACATTGAGATCGAAAACATGCGTCAATCCATCCGACAGATGGATAGCAGAGGCGGATACCCCGCCCGTAAATCACGAAGAAAGGATAGAATACACACATTTACTTGATGGTGTAAACGACCTACGCGCAAATATGAATTCTCTAAATCGGCGAATGACCGCGATGGAAAACACATCGAGAGAAATGCCCTGTCAAGACTATTGCGATAGAGATCGAGATAACAAAGAGTTTGACGAAACATACGGGCGGACTAATCGCGACATTCGAAATAGAAGCCTCGCACTACATTACGTATCGCTAAAAGAAGCAAGGACGATGATCCCTGAATTTAACGGAACGTCGCGACATAAATTACAAAAATTTTTGAATGCCTGTACGCCGTCCGAAACATAAATTCTGCAGATGAAGAATCGTTAATGCAAGCAATTTTGTATACCAAACTAAAAGGAAAAGCCATGCAGGATTTTGAGACGCGAGATATATGTTCGAAACGTTCGAAGAATTAAAGCATCAACTCGAGATTTGTTATCAGACTAGACAAAGTATCACAGTTACAAATCGAATTTAATTCATTAAAGCAAAAACTAAATGAAACCACGCACGCGTTTGGACAACGAGTTGATCTGCTAGTAATGAAATTATACGGCTTTATGATTGAAAGGGAAGAACACTCCGCACACTTAAAACGTACGATTCACGAAACCATTAAAAAACAAGCATTAATAAATTTTCAAATCGGACTTCGCGACAAACTCAAGATGCTCGTACGCGCCCAAAGATATACGACGCTTCAAGAGGCGATAACGGACGCGAGCGCCGAAGAAAAATTACTTGGCCCGACAAAATCCAATTACTTGTATAATAAGAACAAATTCGAATCATCTAATTCGCGACAAAATTGAAGTTTGACCCCTCAATGCTTTAAATGCGGAAAAAACGACAATTACACACGCGATCGTCGAATTCGATACGCGCTTCCAAAACTGGAGAGATCCTCACGAATAAACACAATAAACAAATATTGTAAATACTGCAAAAAATCCGGGCATAATCGTGAAGAATGTTGGAGCTTAAACGGACGACCGAAAACACACGTGGATAAAGCAAAGGAAAATAATAAAAAAACCAAACGAAAAATTTTCCGAGTCGAAAAGACCACCGTTTCAATTTAAACGAAATTCGGAATCTGACAGTAATAGCAGCATGGAAGAAAAGAACTCTATGAAATAACTCTATGAAGAAAACGCGATCCGCAGCCGAATATCGGGTTACACACATAAAAAAAACACCGCGTAATCGAGCAAAAAACGAATTATTGTTAGTAACCATTCCCATGCGACAAATAAAAAATGAGGAAATACAAATGTTATATGATTCAGGCTCTACTATATCATTAATAAAATTAAAACATTTAAAAGACGACACGCCCATTCAAGAAGAAAAAATTGCGCTCACCGGAGTAACCGGACACAAAATATACACCGTCGGAAAGATGTACGGAACAATTAGAACAAACAACCAAAAAATAAAACATGCATTTTACGTGGTAAGAGACGATATTCCAATCGAATATGAAGGGATTTTAGGAATCAATTTCCTTCGTCAACATTCCATAACCTGTGACTATAAATACAATCAATTAAAAATAGGAAACGCCATGCTGAACCTCCATCCATTTAATAAAATAATTTTAAAGCCGCGCAGTGAAACGATAATAAAGGCAAGAACGGATCAGAACCGAATAGGGATTGTTCGCGCAAAACAAAAAGCACCCTGAATATATATCGGGAACTGTATAGTAAACGCCGCGGACTACACATGCCCCGTTAGCGTCATTAATACTACAGACAGAGAAGTCGAGATGCAAACGTCTCTTATCGCACTCGAAGAAATAGAGAGCGACACGACGTCTAAAATGTATACAATACACACAGGAAATAATTTAAAACCTAAAATCTCGCGAAACGCACGCATCTGACAATTGTTGCGCACCCAACACTTAAATATCAAAGAAAAACAGGCACTCTTACGGATATGCGAAAATTTTTGTGATATATTCCACGTGGACAGAGAACCACTGACATGCACCGCGACAGTCGAGTACGAGATAAACACGCGCACCTCGCCGGTGAACGTGAGACCATATCGTCTTCCGGAGAAACACAAGACGGAAGTAAACAAACAAATGCAACAAATGCTGAAGGATCGAATTATACGGACCAGCACAAGTCAATGGAATGCACCATTATTAGTGGTACCGAAAAAGGCAGATGCGTCGGGAAAACCTAAGCTCAGAGTAGTAATAGACTTCTGAAAGCTGAACGACCTGACAATAGGCAATTCATTTCCACTGCCCAACATTACGTATATATTGGACCAGTTAGGAAACGCTAAATATTTTACTACTCTAGATTTGGCATCAGGTTATCACCAGATACCGATGACCGAAAACGATAAAAATAAAACTGCATTTTCAACATCCTATGGACATTATAAATTTAATAGAATGCCGTTTGGACTAAAAAATGCGCCAGCAACATTCCAACGTCTGATAAATTCAGTGCTAATAGGAATGCAAGGACTTAAATGTTTGGTTTATTTAGACGACATTGTGATTTACGGATCAAGCCTAGAAGACCACAACAAACGACTCAAGGAAGTATTGCAGAGACTCCGAGAGAATAATTTGAAATTACAACCGAAATGCGAATTCTTGCGCAAAGAAGTAATTTATTTAGGTCATATTATTTTAGAGAACGGAATATCTCCGGACCTGTCAAAGCTGACAGCGATAAAAGAATTTCCAACCCCCAAAAAGGTAAAGGACGTCCAATCATTCATAGGCTAGCCGGATATTATAGGAATTCGTGGAAGACTTTTTCAAAATAGCAAAACCAGTTAACAAAACTGACGAAGAAAACCGAAAAATTTGAATGGACAACGGAGCAACAAAATGCCTTCGAAATACTAAAAGAAAAACTACTAAATGACGGCACCAGTGCTAAGATTTCCAGACTTTAATCAAGAATTTACAGTGATCACCGATGCATCCGACTATGCAATCGGAGCAGTGTTCTCACAAGGAAAGGTGGTCGATTGCTTACGCAAGCAGAGTATTATCTCGCGCGGAGCAAAACTATAATACGACAGAGAAAGAATTGCTAGGGATCGTATGGACCGTAAAACATTTTAGGCCATACGTATACGGCACAAGAATCAAAATCGTAACCGATCATAAACCATTAATATGGCTTTTTAATGTCAATGATCCCGGATCAATATTAATATCCGCTGGAGACTTAAATTAGAAGAATATGATTATGAAATCATACACAAGGCCGGACGAGCGAATGCGAACGCCGATGCACTAAGCCGCAATGTAATTCGAGATACGAACGAGGTAAAGAAGGAAGAGCGAGAAATTCTCGCGATAGAAGAAGAGACACACTCCGACGAAGAAAAAACATATACGAAGGAAGAAAAGAGACAGATATTATACAAATATAAATATCATGATACCCACAGGAAGACATCAAGGAATCGAACGAACTATACGAAGAATTCGTCTAATTCATAACTGGCTAGGATTAACAAAAGATGTTGAGAGATATATAGCCAAATGCGAATATTGCCAAAAAAATAAATTATCACGAAAAAATAAAGTACCATTAATTATTACGGATACACCCACTAAACCTAACTTTGAAAAATGCGCCCTAGATATTGTAGGATTGTTAACCGTCACAATAAATGGAAATAAATATTTATTAACCTTCCAAGATAATTTAACAAAGCGATACCAATCCTTAACCAAGAAGCGAACATGATTAGTAAGGAATTTATTACAAAAATTGTATTAGAACACGGAATTTCAGATAAAATCTTAACTGATCAAGGCATAAACTTTTTAAGCGAAATATTTAAAAATACGTGAAAATTATTAAAAATAAATAAAATTCAAACAACCGCCTATCATCCGGAAAATAATGACGCGTTAGAAAGATCGCATCAAACATTAGCCGAATATTTGCGACATTATATAAACGAAGACCAGACAGACTGAGACGAATGGATACCATTCGCGATGTTCACATATAATACAACGCCACATACAGCCATGGGATTTACACCTTTCGAATTAATTTACGGACACCAAGCGGAGTTACCTACGTCACTAACGAGACCGCCGAAACCAACGTATAACTACGACGATTATGCGCAAGAACTAAAGGAAAGATTACGAGCCACGAACTAGTTCGCAAAAGAACTTATAAAGGAAAAAAAAATAAAAGCTAAAAAACAGTATGATAAAAATACTGAAGAAGTAAAATTTAAAGTAGGCGACAAGGTATTAATGTACGACGAAACATTCCGACGCGGACGATACAAAAAATTCGAATTCCTATGGACCGGACTGTATACAATAATTGAAAATAATTCCGACATAAATTATACGATAAAAAAGAGGAGAAAAACCATGCGCATGCATACAAACAGGCTTAAACAATTCATCAAAAATTAAAAAACACTTACCTTAATTATGATGAAAACGACCAGGCGCTCGAAGCGGGGTGCCGCGACCCTTCACCTGTCGACGTCCCCGGAAACCGACAGACACATATTCTAAGGGCAAGGCCCAATGCTCCCGCAAACGGATGCTCTCCGAGAAAAGGGAGGAGATAAATCGCCGGGCAGCATTTAACTTCCGTGCCCGCAACAAGGCGCATACACGCGGCAAGTCACCCCGCGGATGTGGCACCACCTCCCTAACTTCACTAGTTATACAGTCTACAAAAACGCGAAGCAAATAAGGCTCCGCGCTCCGGTATACAGCCGTACAGGCTCGCTCGAACGAATTAAGCAAAAGCCACCCAATGGGTCGCTCAAGCAAGCCCGACACATAATTAAACCCGCATCGGGTAACACCTCCAAACAACGCACACATCGAAAACCCATATTTAAAGAATTAAACACACGTCTTAATGAAGCTAACGCTTCGAGAAGACTGAGCGATCCGTCGGAAAGCACACACAAGATCCATCCCAGAGAAATGCAACTAATTGATAACAATGCGACACCATAGCGAAATATAATATAAAAATATAATATTACAGGATACTCGTCAGCTGGAATAGTCAACAATCCAAAGGTCTCACGGACTCCGATGAAATAAATTCATGCGAAATCCAAGAATTTCAACATAATCCGGGTCTATACCTTGAAAAAATCGGAGAACTATATTTTATTAAGGAAACATGGAAGTTAGTCATTAAATTGGGCCTAACTACATTAAACAAAATATATGAACAAATATCTAACTATTTAAAAGAAACCGAAAAAATGTGCGACACAATGAGATTACAAAATCACTACCATCGGGATGCATGTAGCACACTCGATATAATAGCAAAAAGGGAAGCCAGATATCTTAAAAATATAATGACACAAATTCAAACAATTTATAAATCATCGACTAACCGACGTAGAGGACTGATAAACGGAATAGGCTCGATAGCGAAATCATTATTCGGAACGATGGACGCAAATGACGAAAAACGTATCAATGAACAATTAGATCTATTAGAAAATAGACAACAAATAATACAACAAGTAGCAAAAAACCAAGTAAAAATATTAAATAATACTATAGCACACATTGAAAAGACAGAAGATATAATAAATCGAAACGAAAAACTTCTGCATCAACGGGTAACAGTATATACGGAACGCGCCGAAATAAACGAACATTTCATAATAATTACCGTAGTTATTACAGAACTTATACGCGACGCGGAAAATATAATTAAATATCTAACGTACACACGAAAAGGGACAATGCATCCAAAATTAATGCCAATAGAAACAATTATTACAAGTCTAAAAGAAGCGACACAACAATTGCAACAGGGACTGTACTTCCCCTTTAAAATACACGCCGAAGATTGGTCAGCAATAGAGGAATATACCACAATAAGCGCGTTTTACGACAAAGGAAATGTTTATACTATACTAACATTTCCGCTAATTATACAACCAAGTTACGACATTATAAAAGTAATTACACTTCCCGTACCTACACATAATAATAATACATTTATTGTAACAC
>JBCAUJ010189852.1:0-11578 GCA_038406275.1 Cataglyphis albicans
ACGCACGCACGCACGCACGCACGCACGCACGCACGCACGCACGCACGCACGCACGCACGCACGCACGCACGCACACATACATTGTACATTTATCTGAACAATATACGAACAATAAACCTTTATTTATTTATCTAACTTTTTGTGTTTCGATTGCTTGTTCTCCGCCACGAACCTTGATTCCGACCGAGTTATCCCGCAACGATCGACGGGAAAAAGCGAACGTTACACATTATTAAATTTAATTTATATTGCGTGGCCATTGTTTCGCTATTATATATTAACTAGAACAATACAAAGCGCGCGCTTTGCGCACGCTATTTATTTTTTTTCATTAAACATTTTTAATGGTATATACACAAAATCACGTACGTTACAAAGTAACTCCAATCACTGCAAAAAATTTTGATGCTCCAGAAACTCAACTATATCGATCGTATGCACACGCAATATCACAACACAAATCCATACGCACATATAATTATTTCAAAAATTATCCTCATATAAAAATTTAAAGGAAGAAGAATCATATATATATTTCTTTATATATATAGTTTTTAACTTTTTTATTATCTCGCTGACTATCAAGGTAAACTTTTAATGCTTGCTAAGTACAAACGCGAAAAGGCAACATAAAGTTGTCCATGATTAAAAACACCTTTGTGAAGATCTATTTCTACTCTGTCAAATGTCTGTCCTTGTGATTTATTAATTGTCATAGCAAAAGATAATTTTATCGGAAACTGTCTTTTTTCAAAAGTAAACGGATAAATATTTTTGCAATATAATGTTATACGATTCAAGAAAACGATATCTCTTACTTTATCACCTGTTAAGATTTTGTATTTCAATAAATGAGCAAGTTCTATAATCATTAATCTAGTGCGATTGCAAAGACCTTCTTTGATACTGAGATTTCTAATCAACATAATAATATAATTCGGTCTTAAACGTAATTCATAAGGAGGAAAAGATGGAGACAAAATATTTAAGTATTCTAGTAGTAAAACTTCATCAATGTGACCATTATCACCGCAATTTTTAGTACTATCTCTACTTGTATAAATTCGTTCCTCAGATATATCTAATAATTCAACAACTCGTTTATTAATTTCTTCGACATCAGCATTTCTTGCAGAAAGTATTGTACATTTAGCCATTTTATTAAATTCTTTATTTTATATTAGATCACCATATATACCTTCTACAATATCAGTACTGATGGGTGCCATACAACAGTCCGGAAGTTGTATATTATCATTAGAATCATTTAATATCCCATCTCCCAAATCCAATAGAAATTTTACAAATTCATTTTCTTCTAGGAGAACTCTTATGTTTTCCGTTAAAGAGAAACTTATAAAATGTTTCCAATTAGGACTAAACTTGATGAAAAGATTCACGATTTCACATCGAGTATCATGTATTTTAATAAGAAGAAATTGCCTAAAATCACCACTTAATACAATAATTTTTCCAACAAAATATAAATTATTATTCATGATGTCTTGTAATGTTTGATTCACAATCTCTAGAGCATATCGTGGTGCCATTGGCGTTTCATCCCAAATAAAAATATTTATTTTTTTTTTAAATTATTGAGATTTCTTTTGATTGGAAGTGATAGATAGTTGTATATGTAAACGTTTTACCTGAACCACCTAAACCATCGATATAAAAACAATTATTATTGTGATTATTATTATTTAATTTATTTAATATAAGATCTATTATTTCTTTCTGCTTGTCATTTAATTGTTCATATTGTTTAACACCAATAGCTTTTTTCCATAGTTTTTTCATTGTCACATAATGATCTTCTTCGTCATTTTCTTACAATTGTTCCATTTGTAGAAAATCAGCAAAACTTTTGCCTTCAGCACACAGCATAGTATTGATTTGCGCATATGCTTTCTTTTGTCCTTGTATCATTGCGAAGCGTCGTACATAATCTTCCGACATTACTACTTTAAAATTTTCCCATAACTCTTCAGGATACAATGGTTGATAATGGTTGACATTGTAATAATATACATATAAATAATCTACGAAATTGTCTTGGCATCATCCATGAAACAGCTTCGTTCATAGCTCGTCTCCATTTATCATTATCTTCAATCATACCTAAAGCTAGGCATGCTGCTGAAAATGATTGACAAACTTTTCCATTTACAGTTTTTAAATGATTAGAACTTTTAGCTCTCTTTACAGTAAGTAATAATAGCCTTAAATGAAATAATTTGTGTTGGACTAATGGAACACATTTGTCCTATACAATTATAATGGCTTTTGCATTCGATTAGTGCGATTTCTACCATTAATTTTCTCTTTTCTAAACATATAATAACATGGAATTTCTATATATAAATATTGTCTTGCTTCTTCGTCGCGAGAATTTAATTAGAAATAATCAATTAACATCGTAACTTAATTTAAAGCAGAAGTTATTGCCTCTTCAATGCCTTCGTTTTCAATCTTGTTCATTAGGAAGATGAACTGGTAAACGCATTATAGTATGGCTTTTATCTTATATTTTTTTCCCAAGGATATGCCAACTAGCTTCTACAAGTCCAACATAACAAGTTTTGATATAATTATGTATTTCATCGTGATCAATAATTACATTTTGTGTTATTGGCTCAATTGTTATAATAACAACATCATGTCTCTTGTAAATATACTTGTACAGATATTTAACCAATTTGATACTTGAAACTACCTTATTAATATGACAATTAAAAATAATCGATAAAATAGGACAATATGGAACTGCGTTACGATTATCAACTACATATTAGACCGATTTATACGGACAGTTTTTCTCACAGTTTTGGAGCGTACATTCCAAGCGCGCGCGCCAAAACTGCACATGTAAAATTTCCGTAACAAAGGCAAATCGCGCGTTGCCGGCGCGCGAGTCTAAACTTTTTTATTTATTTCGACACATTATTCCAACGTGACAGATCGACGCTACAGTTTATACGGATTATTAAAATGTGGTCCAAGGACAATTTAGAAAAATTTATTGAAATTTATAGTTTTCCCTGCTTGTGGAAAATAAAATCAGACAATTACAAAAGTAAAAATTTAAAAAATTGTGAGTATCACGAATTTATTGAGTTTTACAAACGTGAAATTTGTCCCAATGCAAATAAAAATTTTCTACAAAAGAAAATTCAAGGAATACGTGCCTTTGGTAAGGAATTAAAAAAAATTAATGAAATAACGAGAAGTGATTGTTCAGAAGAAGATGTGTACAAGCCAAATCTTTAGTACTTTGATTTATTACTATTTACGAAAGATCAGGAAGAACCTATAGATAGTATTTGCAATATTGAAAATAATGAAAATCGAACTGATGATCATGTAGAAGAGAGAGATAATGCTGAAAAATTTGAAATCAATGAGAAATTTGAGAGTATTAAGAAGGAAAAAGAAAAGTAAGTCTCATAATTTTATTTTATTTTTCTAATTATTATATTACACCTCTTTTTAACATGTTATCTTGCCATGGCACTTTACCATTTTGGTTAAAAAATACCATACTATATAATTATTTCTGTTCTGTATAGTTTCTACTTCCACATATATTGGTCTTAAAGGTTGTAATTTTTTTATATTATTTGGTTCTGAACGTCTTTCACCAGGCATATATCTATCATACTATAATACCTATCATAGTACTATTATCTTTATCACATGTTAAAGAAGATGAAGATAATTTTAATAAACAATTATGCAAAGCACATATTGCTAATACTATGCATTTTTTGGGGTCATATTTATGCAAGTATTCATACAAAATTCTAAATCTGTTTTTTCTATTTATTTTTGTTAATTCTAATCACTATTCAATAAATCAAAAGCATTTTCAAAGACATTTCTCGCTCTACTTAATCGATAATTAAAAACGCGTTTTTCATAAATTAGTTCTTTTTGAGGAAAAGGCCTGAAAAGTTTTTATTCAATGAAAAGGCTTCTCCGAGAAAAAAGTTAAAATTAAGTTTTGTTTCCTCGACCGTGAGAAGATTTAAACGATCTGACTTAAGTCTTTTATAAAATTCAGTGCATTCAATTACGCCACCGTCAGAGATTCTTCCATTTTTCCCTACATCAATAAATATAAATTCATAATTCGCTTTTATGAGATCCATCAATACAATACTATAATAGTGTTTGTAATTATAATATTGAGCTCCAGTATTATGTGGTTGGACAATACGAATATATTTATCATCCAGAGCTCCTCCACAATTTATAAAATTCTATTTTTCCTCAAACTCTTCCACTATGTGTATCCAATCTTCTTTACTTTCAGGAAACTGAAAAAGAAAATAAAAGTCATTTGAAAGTTCTGGTCAAGCACCAGTTAAAAATTTTGCAATGTCGAGATCTACAAAAAGGAAGACATCAGCAATTAATGCAAACTCTAATTTTATGCAGGTTTGCAAACAAGCTTTGGAGACAAATAATTTTGAACCTACCGAATATGAAATTATCAGGATGAATGTCGCTAAAAAATTGACGAAGATGCACAGCTCTTAAGCTATATTCGCAGAAACATTAATTAATTTAATTTTATCTAAGGATTTAATAAATCAACTTACTGCAAACACTGTTATTACTGAAAACCGAGAATTTTATAATATTTTAACTAATAATACATTCTCTAGTTTCATTATACTTTTTTACATTACGCTCCAAGCGTGCGTTCCGGCGCGACGTGCCAGAGCGACGCATCGGAGCGACGCGCCAAACCTGATAGTTTGGAGCGGCCGTGTAAATCGGCCTATTCTCCAAGGCGTTCAAAATTTCTGCCATTATCTCGTCGACGATAATAAGAATAAGCATCTTCATCCATTCTGGTCTCTTCAAGATAAAATTTAGGATAATGTTTTGAACAACGTCCATTTACCAAGTACGAATCTCCACAAGGTCCATGAATCATGTCTTATACTATATCATGTAAAATACAATTTTCACATGGATTCAGAATTTCAGCAGAGATATATTTATTAACGTTTTGTGAAGTTGTTATTTTAAAATTATATTTCAAAATAATCAACATGTGAACATGTAGCAAACCACGTTTTTGAAATTCAATAACATATACAAAGGCTGCTACTTTTCCGAAAAATTTTTGCTTAACAATCAAATCAATTAAATAATCTTTTTTAATATTAAAAACACGAGCACAAGTGTCAAGTCTAGCAGAAGCTTATTGACTAGGCAAAAGATTTTCTTCAATTTCACGTCATTTTGGATTGCATAATCATTTGGATTGCAAATTGATTGTAATGAACAGATCTGTTCGGTTTATCAAATTTACTAACAATTGCCATTGAATCTTAATAATTTACGCGGTTATTCAATAAATGTAAATAGAAGTATAACAGTCTTTCCAATACTTCCATTTAAATTATTCGCCATAGTTTGCATATAATCTCTTAAATCTTGATATGTTTCAGTACATAATTCTTTTTGATGATCTCTATAATAATTTATTTTGTCCTTTTCAATTTTTACATAACTATCTACAAGCCACTGTTGAAATAGGTGACGACCTAATAAGAAGATATTAAATTATCATGAATAGCCATACGATATTTAATATATTGACCTCTAGTTATTTGTTTATTACTATTTAATTTTGTTAAATTATAATGCCATCCTCGAGTACCATATGGATAAAATAATGAGTATATCCATGATTCAACATTTTGATCCATGATACTAACATTTTGCAAAGATTTCTAATACGTATTGTTACATATGATTCTGGAATTTCTCCATCAGCAGTTGTACGAAAAACAGCAGCAACTTCATTAATTCTTTGACCATTATATCGACGTCGATTCATACCTAGTCTTAATATAAATAATAATTGTAATTCTGGCAACAATTCTCTAGATTCTATTTCTAATCGTCGTTGATTTTCTAATTCTTCATTTGATAAGATTGAAATATATTCAAATATATTCAATTCTCATTATATTCATTCGCTCATTATATGTTCAAGATTTTGTATGATTTTCAATCTAAATCTGAATTTTTGTTAAGACAATAATTTATTGCTTCATTAGAATTTATAATAAAAAGCTGACGGTAAGTCGGATTTTTACAGCATACAATGCTGTATTTTTGATAATAAATCCGTCCATGTATTTTGAAACAATATGGACCAAGACTTCTATTTTCAAAAAATTAACCAAATTAGCGTTAAATGACGCAAATGAAAATGAACTTGTAACTACGAATATATTTGAGAAAATTATTTGATTTTACATGACTACCATTGAATAAACTACGAAGAAATTGTGGAAATTGAAGAAAAAGTTCTAAATATACCGCAACAGTCGTGAAATAAATTTTCTTTATTAGATATTTTTTCAGCTGAAAAATGTTTTGCTTTGCAATGAACACAAGACACGTTCATAGAACCAATATAATATTCAATTACTTCATCAATTAATGTTGTATTATTAATATTTAAACAAGGATGAATTTTCTTTTGTGATTTATAAGATTGATACTACGTACGTTTTGTGATTTATAAAACCGATACTACGATACTGTACATTGTTAATATAATGTAGCTCTAATATTTACAGAATTTTCTCCAACTGTATCATTACTTAATTCTATTATACGATTATCAGATATTTTGCCAGTGATATTGATACTACTTTCTTGATTAACTGTTTTTGATAAAACGATATTAGCAACTATTGTCTTCGCATTCTGACGACGACGATGTTGATTTTCTGCATTTCTTCCAAGACGTCGTTGTCGAAATTGTTCTTCTTCTAAAGTGAGTTCTATTTTACGTCTTGACATTTTCTAAAATAAATATAATTATCGTACTTAAATTTTAAGATATAAATAGATTGTTTCAAAAATAAAAATATATTCTAACAACAATTTAATACAAATATTTGAGAGAATTCATTTTTTAATTAATATATATTTGTTAAGTATATTTATATATTAATTATATTAATAAAACAGTAATGTGTAATAAAAATTTATTATCTTTTTTACTTTATTTACTTAAAAACTGTTAAATTAATTAATTATTTAATTAATAATTAACTTTTATTAATTTTGTTTAATGTTAATTATATTAATATAAATAATGAGTGTGTAGTATAATATAAAGTATAATATAAAGTAATATAATTTATTTATTAATTAAGTAATTTAATTAATAAGTTCTAACAATTAATCATCATTATCATCATCATCGGGGAAGTCCCATTTGTCTACATTCCCGATTGCCTACAGCTTCATTTGCCTACAACGTTTTGCCGACACAGTTTCAATTGCCGACATTCCTGATTGCCTATAAAACAATTGCCTACAAGCATTATTGTACACATACAATAATGTCATGTGCACAATGTGTATGTGTACAATAATGTCATGTGCACAATGTGTATGTGCACTATAATGTCATGTGTACAATGTGTATGTGCACACTAATGACTTGTGTACAATGTATATGTGAACAATAATGACATGTGTACAAACGTACTTTACATGCCTTTTCTATAGGGATTTGATTAGTCGGCTTTTGGTACATTTTATTTTATGTGAAATAAATTATCTAATAATTTTCAAACTTAATTGATAACAATAGTTAATAAAACTTGCATAAGAAACATTTTTATACAACGCAGTTATAACTGCATTGCACTATTTTCGTTCATGTATGCTAAAGTTCTTAAAGATAGAATCTGGCTACTTAATTAGTTTTGGAAAAACATGGCAGCAGTGTATACATGAACCAGTGTAATGCAAAGCATTTACAATTGTGTTGTATAAAAAATAGTTCTTATGCAAACCTTATTAACAATTGTCACCAATCAGGTGAAAATTATGAGACGATTTATTTTATATAGAATAAAAATTGCCTGTACCAAAAGCCAAATAATCAAACCAATATACAATAGCAAAACAATGGCCATGCATTCTATAATTAAATAATATTAAAAAATTAAAAAGTTCTAATTTTTATTACATAGTTTATATTTTCTATAATATCGTATATTATTATATCTTAGAAAATTATATCAAATTATATATAGTTATTAAATATATTATATTATATTATAATATAATATAATATATAATATATAATATATTATAATATAATATAATATTATAATATATTAAATATATTAAATATATTATATTAAGTATAGTTATATTATTGTTATTTAAGTTAATTTTTTTTTATTCTTTAATTTAAGAATTTATAAAAAAGTACATTGTTCGTAATTTTCTCATTTAAATAAATATAAATTATTTTTATTGTTAGTATGCGCGAAAGTTATATGAACGTGCGAGCGAACGTGCTCCAAAAAGTAAGCGCGAAGTGAGACGGACGACGCACAGACACACCCACGAGTATTGAGACGCGATTAATTTTAGGACGAATATAATATGTACATTATTTACAAGACTGATTACACGTATCATACGACTGTAATCGTAATTCGCATGCGGCGGATGAACAGCGATAAATCGTCTACCTCGGAATAACTCCGGTAGTCACACAACAGCACTGAAATATATGACTATTTCTCAAAACCGAATTTCTCTAATTCTGAATAGCGTACACGCGTCGATTATTCTAAACGGAATGCGCGGAGCTCGGCCGTCGGCTCACTTTTATAAAGTCGCCTCTTTCTCGAAGGATCCAGAAGGCTCTCGAAATTCCTCCGACCGTTTTTATGTGACTTGTCACAACTTTATTTCTGAATCCTTCGCGAAGGGCGACGACGATTTATTTTGTATCGGGATCTTTCGCTCGGTCGCGAAAAGGCCGCCCCCGATTGGCGGTGCCAACGGCTCGCGACAATGCGATAGGCGCGCAATGACGACATGCTGCCTGTCTCGATTCGAGCGCGAGTGGCGACGACATGTCGCGCGGTAATTGCAAGCCGATTGTGATGGAATGACATGATTTCGAACAGTTAGTAATTTTCTTATTTCGTTTCTTTTTAAATTATTATGTTTTCCCTAGAATTTCTATTGGTTCTACCATGTTTTTCTAAATTTTGTTTCGATTAATAAAAAAAATACCGCACTATGGCCAAGCTCAATTCAGACTTGCACGAATGTAGGCCTTTAGTTTAAATGCGGTTACTATAGTAATTTTTCAATCAATTGTTAACTTCAGAGCGTTGCTAATATAATTCAGAACAATACTAGCGCAATCTTTCGTCAAAAGCAGTAAAAGGATTTGAAATTTTACTTTATATTATATTATATATATCGTTAATGATGACGTTGATGTTTCTTAAACAAAATTTTCACTTTTGGAACTTTGCTTCGTAATATCTCTGATCATAGATCATGTAGAGCAAAAATAAAGACATTTTCCTTTTATAATTAAGACCCAAGTCTATTCATTGAGTCTATTAAAAATTCGATCGGTCCAGCCATTAAGAGAGCCATAATTATGAGGTACTTGCAACTGACCGATTCGCGTATAGATACATAGTATGCTTCGCTATACTTGGCACGAGATCGTATCTTTTGATATTTTAAATGATTATATCATGATATTTATTTTGTAATAGACTACTAATACTAATAAATGACTAGTGAGCGGACTTTTAGATAAATGTATATTTTTATTGATGTGTACTAAAGACATAGGGTTTGGTCAAAATGTTTCTTGCAACAACTCCTACTTCTTGCATGTTTTTGACAATGACTTGCATTTCATCCTTGATTCAAAAATGTGTATTTTAATTTTATTTAAAACACATATTTTTAGTAGTTTCCATATTTGAATATATTTTCGGTTTTTCTTCAAAATCACATGTTTTCAAAGATATCGAAATAAAAATTCGTAGCATTTTCAATAGATCGCGTTTAGAGATAGAGCATGAGTTCGTTTTACGTTCACATGTAATTGAAACATATACATACATATTTTGAAAATTGACATTTCAACGCATCTTTTTATGCGATTTGCCCATGGATTTATATTGTAAAATTAGTGTTAAAGTTTATGTTAGAAATGTAAATAGAAGAAAATAAGGTATATTTTGTCATTTGATGCTCATTTATTTCCGAAAAGAAAAAAACACTATTCAAATAGCAAAAAAGATATCTTCTATTTTTTTGGAGATGGTACTGTAGCTGAAAATTCTATTCGTAAGTGATTCGCTCAGTTCAGAAGTGACAATTTTGATTTGAAAGATCTTCTGAAAATCCGAGGCTTACAATCGCGCACGCGCGTTGATGATGATCAAAATGTAATACTAACTGATGTTACGTCCGGTAAACTTCACGAATCTTTTTATGTGTTTTTTTTACTAACTTAAAAATTATTACGTTCGGCAGACTACATGATTTCTTTCACCGACTGTTTTCTTTCATCGAAAATTTGCTAGTGATATAAATTTAAGTTCTAAGATATAATCTATGTCTAACAGAAACAATAAACAGACAAAGTCTGGGAAGCAGGACCGTGTAATCTCGCTGTCAAGAGTCAAGAAAAAAAAAAACAGATCTATAAATTTAAATGTTATGATTCTGAAAATCGAGAACTTTAAACAAAGGATAACAGACTGTCAAACGTTAGAAATTTTAAACCATGTGAATATGGATGACAAAAAGACAGCGAGATAGTCAAGCTCTAGCTCAAGTATCAGACTCAAGAACTCTAAACAAAAAGGAGAGCAAGATACAGAGCTATTCACAAATGATCCAAAATCGAAAACCCGCGACATTTGATGCCACGCGCTTGCCTGCCAGACCACCCTCTTATCTGTTTGTCATAAATGTCAACTTAGCTAGTTATAACAAACCGCGCATGACTCAATTCGTAAAACGAAAACCTCACCCTCGCTCGATAGCCACTACTTTCCATTGGTCGAATTCAATATTATAAGCAAAAGTCTTCACCAATACCTAAGATTTTAAAACTTAAAAGAACGCCTTAGGAGAAATCGGAAAGCGTGAATAAGAAAAATTATTCGTTAAACTAGATTAACAAACCAATGAAGAGGAGGAGCAAAGGGGGTTAATAAGCATCGGAATATCCATCGAGCATTCATTGGGAAGTTTTTTCAAGTCGCGCAATTCTCAGTGTACATCGGGTTCATACACTCTCTCTGACGTTTCTTTTTATTAATAAGGTTTACTCATCCTTTTAGTCACATTATAATTTGGATCATAGTTGATCAAAATTGTGTAGTGCATCTTGTGTGTTATAAAGACTTTGCGTTGCAAGAAAAAAAAAACTTTATAGTGTAAACTCTCCATCTGCCGAGCCCATGAGCCAAGGATTACTAGATTTCACAAGCCAAACACCATTGCACTCAATAAGAAGTAAGTGCTTAAATTCTTCAATTAATTAGTCCAAAACAATTCTTGGGGTTAATCATTTAATGCTTTCGAGATATTACAATTACTAACAGTTTAGAGTCATTATCGGAATTAAAATTATTATTCTCTCTCTCTCTCTATCTCTCCCATTCTATCGGTCACTAAGGGTCGTCTGCATTTTGCAGAGCTACCCGTGACTCTCTCTCTCTCTCTCTCTCTCTCTCTCTCTCTCTCT
>JBCAUJ010189947.1:0-11558 GCA_038406275.1 Cataglyphis albicans
TATATATTTCAATATATATAATAAATACTATTGAATAATAAAAATATTTTTGTTTTCTTTAATATAATGAAAATTTCCGCTGAAAATCTCTTTCTCTTTTTTTCCTTATATCTTGTAAATAATAAGCATTCAGAAATCTTAAAGCTTATTATTTAAAAAATGATGCTTTCGAAATTTGATATCTTTCGCAGCAAAATGAGAGGAATGTACAGGGCTGATATGCTTAAAATTGCGGAAGATATTCAGAACCTGTCAAAACGCATTGATCATCTGGAAAATCAACTTGTGGATCTTCAACCGGCTTTCTCTTTATCATTCGAAGAGGATATTATTGAAGAAATGGAGGATAGAAAAAAAGGACAACCAACCTCATTTTTTAATCTCGATGAGCCTCAGAGAAATGACTGCACAGATGTCAACCTGGTTAAGAATATTATTGGTGTGATTTAAGCGGATAATACTCTTGGAGTTAAGACTATGCGACTTGGAACGAAATCTCAGGCTCTCGTCCATTGCGAGTCTTTTTACCTAGCGAGCGGGATGCACGTGAAATTTTACGAAACAAATCGCATTACTCTGGTCCAGTCGAAATCGCTCAGGACCAAACACTTAAACAGAGAAAACATTTAAAGGACTTGCAATCTTAATTAAAATTATTAAAAGATGAGGGCGAAGTTAATAAAACAATCCGGTATAAAAATAGTGTGTCTAAAATTGTTATTAGTAGTCGCAATTTAGTATCAAAAGAGAGAATCAGTCCCCTTTAGTTTACTATCAAAATGTGCGTGGCTTAAAAACAAAATTGTGTGATCTCTGTTGCGCTTTATCGACCGCGTCTAAGAATTTCGATATTATTAATATTAGTTGAGCATGGCTAAACAATAGCATTATTGATGCAGAATTAGGTTTTGATAATTTTAATATCTTTCGCGTGGACAGAGTTTCTATTAATAGTGATTATCTGCGTGGAGGCGATATTTTAATCGCGGTTAAAAATCATTTATTTAGTCACGTCTTGAAATTGTCTGTTGCGAGCGTTGAGCAATTATTTGTTGACATTCGGTTTGAACATAAACACATAATTATCGGGACTGCTTATGTACCCCCAGCATCAGATTTTTCTGTTTATGAGTCACATTGTCTTTCCATCGAAGAAGTCATGACTAGGCTACCTGATGCTGATTTACTAATTGCTGGCGATTATAACTTGTCCCGTACACACTAAATAATAATGAAGATTATTTATTATATAATATGGACTACGGTGGTCAAATGCTGGAGTAGGCTATTACTATCATGCATTTCTTTAATGAATTTAATTTATATCAGCATAATAATATTCTCAATGTGAATCATAATACATTAGATCTAGTATTCTCTACATTGCATGATGTCTCAGTGTTACCGGCAATGGAGCCATTATGCACATGCGATCTATATCATCCAGTCTTTGTAATAACCTTACCAAAGTTAACTCGATCATCTTCATCGCCAACTTTTGAATACAAATGGAATTTTAAGCGTGCAAACTATTAATGACTATATGGGCAGCATCTGTTAGGATAATGAGCTTGGCTCTCTTGGTATAAATGATGCGGTTGATCTTTTATATCAACATCTAAATTACGCAATCTCCTTTTTTGTTCCAACATATTCAGTGCGCAATTATTAGTATTCTATCTGGTTTTCTAAGGAGTTAATATCTCTCACGATAGCTAAAAAAACAGTTCATTATAGTTTTAAGTGTACAAATTAGTTCTGTGATTATCTTGTTTCTTTGAACCTAAGAATACAATGTAAAATTGTCGCTGCTAGATGCCTTAAGAATTATGTGCAAAATTCAGAGAATGCGATTCAAATAACGTAAAAATTTTTTGGAAATTTATAAATTCTATGACATTCTCTGATATATCATCAATGCATATCTATCATAATAATACTTATATTGATGATAACACCTTCATTGCTAATTGTTTCGCTGACTATTTTGAATCCGTTTATTCCGTCAAATGTATGCGATAAAGACTTAGTATACAAGCAGAATATTAGCTTACTAAATATTGATCTTATCGGAGATATTTTCAAAAGTATTAATGATTTACACATGAATTCTAGTCCTGGTACTGATAGCATTCCGTCAATGTTGCTCAAATCCTGAAATTATATTATGCCAAGGGTACTGTGGCTAATTTACAACAAGTCTTTAGCGTGCGGTATCTTTCCTAAACTCTGGAAGCTCTCTTGTTACGCCCATATTTAAGAGTGGAGGATGGACTCTGATCTCCAATTACGGACCCATAAGTAAACAAAATCTTATGTCAAAAATATTCGAAAATATAATCACAGGCAAACTTTCAACTTTGTTTAAAAATATAATAATTGAAGAACAACATGGTTTTGTATCTGGGCGCTCAGTAGTTTACGAATGTCCTACTGTACCATAATTTTATTAACTCAGCTATTGAGGGAGGTTCCCAAGTCGATGCTGTATATGTTGACTTTAGAAAAGCTTTCGATAGCATTGATCACACTGTATTAATGTGTAAATTGCGCGCATTTGGCATTGACGGAGTTACGTTAAAATGGCTGTCAAGCTTTGTTATGAACAGAACTCAAATGTTATTAAATTCAAAAATTGCTTCTCCAGAGAAATAATTCAGGCATACCTGAGGGATCGCATTTAAGTCCGTTTTTATTTAATTTATTCATAAATAATATTAAAGAAGCCTTTAAACACTGTGATTTCTTGTTGTATGCAAATAATCTGAAAATTTTTTATCGGCTTGACAGTCCTGAGGACGCGGATCTTTTACAGCATAATCTTTTTCACTTAGATTCTTAAAGTAATGCGAATAGATTACACTTCAACATATGCAACCAAATGCAGCGTAATTCATTTTAATCGTAAAAAGAAACCGTATGTACACAGTTACTTGCTGGCTGGAACTCCTCTCTCGGTATCTGATTCGTGACTTAGGCGTTATATTCTCCATTGATTTATCTTTCACACAATATTTTCAGGCCATCACAAGCCGTGCGTTCAAAAGGATTGGATTTGTTATGCGGTTTTATAAATACTTTAATAATATTAACACATTGAGACTATTATTCTGCTCACTAGTTAGACCACAGTTGGAACATGTTACTACTATCTGGGCCCCTTACCAAATTAAATATTGCGTAATGATTAAAAAGGTTCAATATCGTTTCCTTCGGAGAATTAGCTTTTTCACAGATAATCCAATGTCTTATTCCAACCACTTTTATGATTTAATGTTAAATAAGCTCAAGTTGTTATCGTTGGAGGACAGAAGGAGATATTTGGACTTACTGCTCTTCTATAAATTAATTAATGGCTGTATTATCTGTCCAGACTTACTAGAACGTGTAAAGTTACACATCCCAGTAACATATCCCAGTGAGATTCCTCAGAAATAACTAAATTTTCTATGAGGAAGCGCACCGTACTTTGTAAATTCAAGCCGTTAAATCGTCTACTAGCTAATGAATTTTCTAATCGTGTGGATTTCTTCCAAGCATCTCTTTCTTCTAGCTCGTTCAAGCGATCGTTACTTTTTGTTACTTTATGTTTTCGTTAATTTTTTCTAATTTTAGTTTATTCTTACATTTATTAATGGTATCTTTAATCTCATTAATGTCTTATTCTTATCAATGTTATTTTATTGTTATGATTATTTTTTTTGTTTTTCTTAAATCTACTATGTCCGTCTTTTTCTTAATTTTTCTTAATCTGATTTTGGCATGTTAAATTACATTCTTGTATACTAAGGGGACTTCCGTGTATATATATATATATATATATATATATATATATATATATATATATGTATATAATAAATAAATAATTTCTGTTTTACTTATTTTTTTGCAAGCCTCTTGTACAAAAACTAAAAAATTTTTATATTTTTTACTTTATATTTTTTAATGTTATTTTACTAAATTAATAAGTTTTTTATTTGAAATGGCAAACACATATTGTTCGGGAATTGATCTCGATGAGATCGCCCGAATTTTAGACGCTCAGAGATGCGCGAGAAGTGAATCCGTAGATCCGTTGAAGGATAAGGAGTTTTAATTGACTACTTACGTGACATGTATTTAATAATTTTTTATTTATTAACAATGGGGGTGAGCGACGGCACGTATTCCGCGACTTTGATCGAAAATCTTGAATGTCCTTTGATGAACTGCCTTTCTCCGCGATTCGGGAATTTTGAAGGATTTCGCGAAATCCTCGCGAAATCTTGTACATGGCCATCGGATGAATTTTAATGAGAGGCAGAGGACATTCGATGTAGATAACGAGCGTCGGTTTTTGGATTTCACTGATCACAATCATAAATTACAATTATACAGCGAGTAATAATGCGTAAGAATTGAGGCGTTTCTGACAATAAATTTTCCTCAATTGCACGCAAGAATGTCACTTGAGAAAGCACAAAATGTAAACAAGAGAATAACGAATGTATGCGATACGAACGAATTGACTTTTAGAAATTGCGAGAAATTCGAGAGAACACGTACAAGATATGAGCGAGATTGTTAACAGCAGCGCAAAAAGTATATATATTTGAGAGGCTCGGTTCGTCAAAAACCGACTAATGACCGCTAAGATTTGCGATTTGCTGATTTCAATAAAGAGAATTTTTTGGCATCGAATGTTCGAAAACCCAAATGTTTGTCACACTTTTTCATTATACAGATCATGCGATCACAAAGCGGGTGACTGCGATGCTGTTTACTTTCGCTCGTGTTTTGATTTTGAATTTGAATATTATAGCTCAAATTTATCGGCGCCGTTGAAAATGATCGATTAAATTTTATATATTTGAATATTTCAATTTTGAACACATATTATTCAGATAATTTTCAATTAATTTTCAATTAATAACACATTTTTTATATATTTAGTTAAAAATTATCCGCATTATATCATGATATTATTTTGACTGCATAAATCTCATTAATTAATTAAAATTATTTTCAAAAAGATAAAATAAAAAATAAGAGCTTTAATTTTTATTTTATCAAATATAAACATTTCTAAATTATTAAGGGTTGAGAAAATCCATTGTAAGAGACTTCGGAACTCTTTGATGATAGATCATTTCGCTCGTTCTCTACTCACTCTTGCTTTTGCACTTGGCGCTTGGCGAGTCGCGCTAGAATAGAGATCCCAAAAATAAGCAGGTCCGCAAATTATTGACTATTGACTCTCGGGTAAGATTTCGGAACTCTTTGCATTCGCTCTTCCCATTACTTGGTGTGCATCAAATTATATGTCATATTAATATATTGATAATTGATAATATATTCATATATTGATATATTGATAATAATAATCTTTAAAAAAAATTTTTATTTCACATCGGGCCCGCCAAGAATTTGTATGTTGCTTTAATCTTCATTTTTTTCATTTTGGACTTATCTGGTAAAGCTTATGATTAATTTTACAATAAATCGATCAATTTGGCACAGGACATTTAAAAATTTAAAATTAATAATCAATATGATCAACATTATAGCATTAAGGATTAAGTAGTTTTTTATGATTTATTTATTTGTAATAAAATCCGCAACATCCGAAAATTTTTTTAAAAGTTATTTTTTAAAGAAAAATATTAAAATTTTTGTTAGTAATTTTTTGCGTAGAAGTTAGGATTTTTTTATGTACTTGGCGTGTATTTTTTACCTTTGTAAGGTTTTTTTAGAGGGATCTCACTACTTTTTATAATAATTGTTTATTATAAATGTAAGATATCGGTGGAGAAATAAACTCCCCTAGGACTAGACTCTAGGAACTTTTATTAATCAGAAGATAACAGCCCTAGGACAGTTATATATTAGCCCGTGAGAGGCAGCTCGAGGTCTTCGTTTTCGCATTCTTCTTCTAGTGAGTGTGGTGCACAAAAGTACTCTAGAGAAAGTCGGAGCAAGTGGCAGAAAAACTTCAAGGAGATCGACTACTTCTAGGACTACGGCAGCAAATGAGGAAAAGAGTGTAATGTTCTGCCAATTTTAAAAACTATATTTTAGCTAGTAATTAAATACCGCTTTTATCCCTGCAAAATACCTATAGAATATAGAATAATTATTTAATCCATTTGCTTTTATTTTAATTGATAACTAATTTCATTAATCGCTTATCATTTTAATTCCATATGGTTATTTAGCCTAAAAACCAAATATATTTTAATTTTTTTAATAATAATAATCGATGGCGCAAAGAATTGAGAATTCCTTAGATCGACGAATCAAAAAGCATTATTTAGAACTAGCCAGCTGTACAGCAGTGACTTTCTAGAACTAACCTGCTGATTACTTTAAGAACGGACTTGCGAGCGAGCTTCACATTTGATAATATCGATACAAATAACAATTAACTTTTAAGATTTTAATATTTAATCATACAGACAAATATATATAATAAAAATTACTCACTCTTAAATTAGGGAGCGCACTCTTAAATGCGCCGTACTTTATGGAATCTTAAAATGTATAATAATAATTTGTTGAAAATAATTTATAATTCTTTTATCCAAAACATCACATACAAAACTTTCAATACTAACATATATTCAATACAATTTAATTTTATAAATAATTAAAATTATAATAATTAAAACAGGTTATTATATAATGCGCGAATGCTTCCATAAAGTAATAATCTTAATAAAATTAACATATATGCTTTATTGTAGTATCGATCAAGCGACCATAAATATAAATTTAAGAAGCTTATATTCTATGGAATCATAAACTATACATTACATATAATAGTTATCTAAAATATCTATTTTTAAATTATAAAATGCCATAACTTTATATAAATTGCCAACTTATTATCAGAACTGCAATAAATGATTCCATAAATTAATAAGCATGAATATTAACCATATTATTAAGGATTTTATATTATAAAATAATAATTAAGCTGAAAAGAATATTAGGCCGCATAAGAGGCCTATATCAATGATATTGCGAGCGATAAATAGCAAACGGACTCACGACGGCTATAACCACGAGCGCCAAAACTTGTAACGGTCGGTTTTTCCCGAGCGCTGTCGTAGGATAATTCGGTCGGGATCAGAGCTTGGAAGGTATAGCAAGTACGAGAATGCGAGTGATTTGTGCTAAATAAACAAGAGTTATTTATTGTCAGACTACGGGGTTACAAAGTGTGTGTATGTGTGTGGACGCGGATGTAAATGAGCGCGAATGCACGTGATTGAATCAGCGCAGATGAGAGCGGCGCGGGCGAGTGCCCGCACGAGGTTCCGCGTGTTGTAAACGGCGGCTGCGGAATCACCCTGGCGGTGCGCTTTGATGTATGTCGAGCTTAAGTGCACGCTTCGTATGCACTTGCAGCTGGTACGCTTCGGCGGCTCGAGCGCGTCGAGCGATAATCGATGTGCGCGATCGATAGGCGGTATCACCCGGCGGGTGAGAAGCGCGATGGCGCGTGGTGATATCGCCGCGAGGGACGGGAGCCTCGCGACGCGGCGAATAGCGTGTCGATAGTTTCGGCGCGTAGGGCGATCTTGCGGCCCTAGTTGTGCGGATTCTATTGCCGTAGTAATAACGAGTTACGGTTTTTGCGTCGGATCGCGAAATGCTTCGCGATTTATCTGGGATTTGCGGGAGCGGTTCGCGGTTGGAATAGGAACGTCCGGCAGACTGGAATATCTGTTGGTGGCGGGTAATTTGCCACCGCTAGAAATATTGCCGGACGATCGGATGCTTGGTCGGAACGCTTGGTTTTGCGGGATGCTGGGAAAGCCCAGCAGAGGCGGAGTACACCCAACCTCGATCTCGCTTGCGAAGCGTGTAGGTTTCTTCGGGATGCTCTGAGCATCGTACCAACTTCAAAGTAGCGGAGAAGGTTCTATGTTCTTTACTCTCGAACGCCTTTTTATATCCAGTATCGGCGGTATCGCGTCGGCGCGATAATTGTTTGTTCAACAATTCGGTTAAGCCCATTCGCGGCTCGGGAATTTTCGGAAGCGGTCGGAGCGGTTTCCCAAGCGCGCGACTCGTGCTCCGGTATGGTGTGCCGACCCGGTGATATAATTGTAAATAACAAAATATTTACCAAATGTTTTGTTTTCGCTCGCCGGTTTATAATACGATGGGGCGCAAAGCGCCTTCGCTCTTAGGTCCCTGACTGCTGGGCGTGGGACGGTGGTATTTCACGCGCGCTGGCCCGACCGATGGTCATCGGGTGGCGGTGTCCGGCGGGACGGCCGGGTAACGATGTGCGCATCGTTACAAACTTAATAGGCAGATAAACATATCGATCGACAATTCTCAGAAGAATTGTTGTTAAAAATCTTTCTTCTCAGAAGTTTTCTACTAAATCATCCTAAGAACATTCCAGAGCGCAACGCGTGACCTGCATACGGCCTTTTGTTTCGACAGTATATAAGCCGGCGATTTCGAACCTCAGTAGTCAGTCAGCCATTCAATTAAGAGTCAGTCAGTCAGTCAGTCAGTTAGCCATTCAATTAAGAGGCATTCAATTAAAAGCTTCCAAGCATTCAAGATTTATTCAATTCTTAGTCAGCATTATTCATTACTATTTCATTACTATTACATTTCGTACAGATATTCGATCCGTATTATTCGTTCATTATTAAATTCATTCACTCACGATCTCTTTTTCGAATCATTCATCCGCTCTGCATCTGGTCATTGTTCGCGTATTCGATACTATTCGCTATACAATTTTGATTAACATATTAATTGTTACTATTGTCGATTCAGTATTTAAGTTGTGTAAAACTGAGGAAATAAAAAAAACTTTGTGCATACGTCTGTGTATTTTTATCCGGCCTATTTCAGCCACGATCGAGGTCTTAAAGGACGAGAGAAGGGCCTAACAGAATACGATCAGAACTTGAGCAGAAGGAAGGATTTATCTGCATCACGGAAAGTATTTACAATTACTATAAATCGTAACAATTCTCATAATAAATTAATTCGATCTAACTAACTCTCTATTATTTAGTGTCCACAATTTATTAGCTATCCTTAATTTCTATTATAATATTCCTTTTCAAATCTTAATTTTCTAACTTTTATACAATTTCTAATTAATATATATATATCTTAAGTAACAAGCCCCTTGCGTATGGTGAACTCGTACAAGCGGGCTTGCCATAAAAACGCAACCATAATCATATCTTTCTTTTATTATAATTGTTACGTCTCAGCGACGCTCTTTTTCTCTCTATACCTCAGTTAGTGAGAAAAAGATTGCTCTCTATTTTTATAGGGCAACCTCTTTCCAACGGCTATACTCCAGGGACGCCGAGAGCTAGGACTAACTTAGTGGATCTGGGGTAATGACGTGCGTAGAACTAGTTGGTTACTAGGAAGTTTTACTAAGTATTTTAGGGATATAAACACAACTAGATATATGTAATTCGAAGATTAATTAGGTTTAAGGAATAGAATTTTAATATTATAATAAAAGAAAGATATCAATTATGTATCTACATATCTAATATATTCGTCTATGTTCAAATGATTTTCAGTTAATTGATATTTTAATTGGGAGTTTAGATCACGAGGAGGAATTGTTAAATTGTTATGTTGATAACTTTCCTTAAAATGTGTTATATTTTGATATAATTGGTTTAGTAATATAAATTCTGTCGTAAATAGGCCAGTATAGTCACTTATTAGATAGAGCCCGCTATTAGTTAAGTCGATTTTATTACATAGTGTTACTATGCTTTTATTTAATATCAATACTTTATTATATTATGATTTTAAATTTCTGATAGAAAGAGAAGGTTTAGAAAAGAGATTGAATGTCACCAGGGGCACCGTAATAAGCGCTCGGCAACGATGGAATTTTAGGGAGAACGGGTAATGTCGCCAGGGGCACCGAAATCAGCGCTTGGCAACTAGGTTCAAAGATTAGGTTGTGTTCAGAAAATTAGATAATAAATTTGATTCCAATTTCAATTTAATCTCCTGTTGTCATTTCTTGTGGGAAGTTTTTAAATCGATAGGAAACGTCGCCAGGACACCTTGATCAGCGATCGGCAACTAACTTTAAGGGTTATATCAAGAATTCAAAAGAAAGGAGAATGTCGCCAGGGCACCATAAGCGCTCGGCAACGAGGTTTAAGGGTTATATTCAGAATTTAGGAAAAAAGGAGGGAGTCGCCAGGGGCACCATAAGCGCTCGGCAACGATAGATTTTCGGGAAAAGAACAAAATGTTGCAAGATTAAATCAGGTTTAAATGACAGTAGTGTATATTTTGCATGGAATTTATAAATCTTACTTAGTATTGATTTAATGGGGGTGTTTTAAATAATAAGATAATAGATTAAAGTTGACTGACTGGAAACTGTCAGCAACTTGCTAATGCTTGATAGGGGATTTATTATTATTTAGAGAATGAGAAGGTAATTGAATGATATTAAGAGTTGTCAGTCAATTGAAATAAAGTTTCTAATATTTATGGAAAGATGGGGATTTATAGTAATTGTAAATACTTACCGTGATGTGGAAGGTAAATCCTTCCTTCTGCTCAAGTTCTGGTCGTATTCTGTTAGGCTCTTCTCTCGTTCTTTAAGAGCTTAGTCGTGAGATAGGCCGGATAAAAATATACAGACATATACACAAAGTTTTTTTTATTTTCTTAGTTTTACACAACTTAAACACTGAATCGACAGTAGTAACAATTAATATGTTAATCGAAATTGTATAGCGAATAGTATGGAATACGCGAACAATGACCAGATGCAGAGCGGATAAATGATTCGAAAAAGTTCGTGAGTGAATGCATTTAATAATGAACGAATAATACAAAGCGAATATTTGTACGAAATGTAATAGTAATGAAATAGTAATGAATAATGCTGACTAAGAATTGAATAAATCTTGAATGCTTGGAAGCTTTTAATTGAATGCCTCTTAATTGAATGGCTAACTGACTGACTGACTGACTGACTCTTAATTGAATGGCTGACTGACTACTGAGGTTCAAAATCGCCGGCTTATATACTGTCGAAACAAAGGGTTTTCGGGCCGTGCAGCTCACGCGTTGCGCTCTGGAATGATCTTAGGAAGATTCAGTGGAGAACTTCCGAGAAGAAAGATTTTTAACAACAATTCTTCTGAGAATTGTCGATTGATATGTTTATCTGTTTATTAAGTTTCGGCGCTCGTGGTTGTAACCGTCGCGAGTCCGTTCGATTTATCGCTCGCAATATCAGGTTACATCAATATGAGGCCTCTTATGCGGCCTAATATTCTTTTCAGCTTAATTAATATTTTATAATATAAAATCTTTGTAACGGGCCGCTTCACGAGCGGTGTGGTGCGCGCGGACAGCGCAGTCGGGATCAAGGTTCGTAAAGGGGTGAAACACAGTAGAGACGTTTGTTTGTGATCCGTCGTTTATTTGCCTCTCGAGGGCAATGGTCAGGCGTTACAATTACTCTCTGTTTACGTTTACGCGCAGTGCTTGCCTTTAATTCTCGCACTGTTATGACGGGTTTTTATGCGTCTAGCCTAGTG
>JBCAUJ010190181.1:0-11445 GCA_038406275.1 Cataglyphis albicans
GCAACATTGTTGACAGACCCACGTGATTTCTAAAAAAAATTTGTTTTTCTTAGTTAGACCGGAGACTTATTGAGTGACGTGTTAGGATATCTGATACTAATTGTTCCACCTGTAATGTGCAGATGGAACAGATTAAACCAAGCAGGAAAGTCTATTATCATTTTTTTGTATACTTACTAAAGGAAGTATTATTGAGTAAAATGTGGCCAATCATTATTAATCTTTAGGGTGCACGACGATGAGTCGCGCGCCTGGTATGCGACAGCGTTGCACTGCTACGGCGGCGCACCACTGCACACAGACGCGCAACTCACCGATGTGCGCGTGGCTAAAGATTGGCGATGATTGGCCAAATTTTACTCAATAATAATTCTTTTATTAAGCGTTATATAAAAAAATGATAAAGAACTTTCCTGTTTAATTTGCTCTATCTGCATATTACAGGTGGAGTGATTATATATATACATATGAAAGGGGTATAAAAAATACCGGTTCAGTGAAATATTTCAAAAACTAAGCATTTTAGAAAAAAATGTTTTAAATAAAAATTGTAGGGTTTTAAAAGATCTATTTACTGCTACTATAAGTTTGACCTTGGGTAACATAGCCAAAGTTAAGACATAGTCACCTTAAATTTTTTAAACGGGATCCCTTATTTTTTATTGCAAATTTTTGTAACTCTTCTTTTGACCTTCTCAAAGCATTATAATTATTTTCACTTTGAGTAAGCCACTTCGAAATTATCGAGCTTTTTATAAAATGTCCAGCCAGCACTGGAGCAATTTCGTGACTTGTATTTCAGATATTAGTAATATTAAAGTAATACTAATGTACTAAATTTATAACAGCACTAAAATTCATCTTTGACTTATTTCAAATCAATTGCAATAAATTTGACTTGAAATAGAATATATTACTTGTTCATGATACGCATTGTTTCATACGGAAAAGATAAATGATTTTTCTTACTGATCTTTCTTCTTTAATTGAATTATCAATTTTGTTATATGATTAATACAAGTTTCTATTTATTGGATAAATCTTTTTGTTTCCTAGCTTATTCGTTAGACTTTGCTTTTCCTTTTATAAATTAATTTATTTACATTTTATACATTTATATAAATTTACATTTATATTTATATACATTATTCTCAAACGCTTTTGTAAAGATTTCTTCAATTTTTACTTCTGTACATTTTTTTCAATTAGTTCAGTTTATTTTCAAGATTGCTGATAGTTATTTATTTGTTTCAAAATTTCCATCTTGGTAATTTTCATTAATTAAAATGCAACATCTTATTGAACGTGACAGAATATCTCTTTTGATGATGAAGGGAGCTGGAATGATAAATTAAGATCATATCAAGATTTATAGGATGTTTTCAATTTTCAAAACTTTAATGAGAATAAACCTATTTTGAAGTCAACTATTGAAAGAATTGTAAGGCGTTTTGAAGAAACAGGAAGCGTTAAAAATCGTTCTAAAACAGGAAGGCCTGTGCCACAGCAACAAATGAAGAAAAGGCGTTTGGATATTTTACAATCATTCGTAGAGAATCTACAAACTTCTGTCGGCAGAATTGCTCATAAACATAAGATAAATCCTATGTCTGTGCATAAGATATTAAAATGAAGTAAATTTCGCCCTTATAAAATATGACTTTGTTCAAGAGCTAAACGAAGACGATTTTGATCGATGTATTCAGTTCTGAGAACAGACGAATACAGAACCTGACTTTTTATCTAATAATCTTCTCAGATGAAGCAACGTTTCATTTAAACGGTATTGTTAATAGATATAATTGCAGATTATAGTTAGATATAAATCCTTATTGAATGTGGGAATACATATACAATAATACATATACAATATATATAGGAATACATATACAATAATAAGGGATAGAGTCCGGTTCTAATCAAGATCCTCTGAGGGAGGTGCGGGTCGAGGGGAAATCGCGCAAGAGATTTGAGGGCGCGGGGCTCTGACATCGCGTGGACAGGATATTTATCGCATCGAGACATGTTTTGTTTATGATCGGCGTGAAAAGGCGGGTGTCGATGATATATGAATTATAAAAAATTATAAACAAATAGGGTTTAGTTTCGCACTATTGCACGTGCAGTCTGAACGCTGGAAATTATTTCTAGGTCTTCTTCTTTTCTTTTCCTACACATTATAGATGCCTCGCGCTGTCCCTCTCTCACATGCATGCAATCATTAGCGCTATTCTATGATAACGCTATCCTTGTCGCACCGTCTTACTAACGTCCCGCGTTATTCCTCTCCAATACATTGAGAATACCATTAGCGCTATTCTTCTCTCACATATTGCAGACGCTATCCCTCTTAAGCCCTGGTTTTTTCTTACACAAATGCTTCGCGCTATCTCTTTAATATACCGTTTTACGAACGCCTCGTGCTCTTCCTTTCTATCGCATCGCCTTACGAACGCTATCCTTTTTCCACACATTAAGAATATCATTAGCTCTATCCTTCTCCCACGTCAACTCAAACACCTCGCGCTATCTTTTTCCCACACATTATAGATGCCTCGCACTATCCCTATCCCTATTCCACTATACATGCAAATGCTATCTCTCTCTTACGTAAACACATCGCGCTATCCTTCGTTCACCGGTCGCGCCGTGATTATATATCTATCTTATATGCATACAAAGAAGGGAAGCGAAAAAATTTATAATTATCTTTTTTTTTAATTTTTATATATTTTTTTATTTATATTATCCATACATCATCTCGTTTCAAGGTTTCACACAACAGTTCATCCACAGCTACTAATTCGCAATCTATAATAGATGTTTTATCACAAACGTCGCGTTTTATCACAAAATTTTGACTGCATCTTCTCTCATAGCACTAGGCATATTACTTTGCAAACACTGAACAAATTGATTAAAACTTGCATTTACATCTTCTGTAATCTCGTACAGCTTTAAATATTCGTGATTAACGCAATGTTCGAGTTCAAATAAAAATAATATAGTTGCTGGTTTCATGTACAAGCAAAAATCATCTATTAAGTTTTACAACACTTGCATAATGTATTTTAACATGTTCTATTACTAGATATTCAATTCTTAGCGACGAAGATATATTTAAAGCAGAAATCGCTCAATATCGATATGTCTTTTAATGAACATTTTCCACGTTTCATTCGAAGCAGTATTATATGATTTCCTCGGATATCGCCAAAATGTAATTCCACAAAAGACTCAGGTCCTACACTAATTCCAATGTCCAAGTATTTATACACCGTGCATGTCAATGCAAATCTGCGTACCAAAATTCATATACAAAGAGGTTTATCATGTTAAAAAAAATACAATTAAATATTCATGAAAAAAACATATATAAAAAATATATGAAACATTTTGTGGTACTTACGAATCAAGCGGGTTCTTGTATGGTTTAATTTCATCTCGAGAAACGTAATCACGCATTTAACATAATTGCTACTTCCTTTAGCGAAGCGTTTATCACAATTGTTACTTCCTTCAGCGAAATACATTTTTGTCCCTGGGTTATAAAAAATAGAGCGGTTATGAGAAGTAGAAAGGTTGACTGACGTATAATGATATTGATCATATAAAAATTTATCCGAGCATATGTGACGCTTATTTTTTAAAAGTATGATGTAGTGGGAGATTAATGCTTTGAAATTTAGGAGAAGGGAGAGACAGCCAATTGAAAAGAATTCTTAAAAACGACTTGCGGGGAAAAGAGTTGGAAAAATAAGAGAAAAACATATTAATGTTTACACATATTTATTTTTAAAAATATCGCAATTCTTTTTGGCATTGCGACCACCAGTTAAATATTTTTAATATATGCGCAATTCTTAACATGTCTTCCACATCGTATAGTATTAGTAATATCTAGATTATTTAAAAAGTCAATATTTTCAAAATCAGCATCCAAAGTTTCGATGATTAGGTCTCTCTTGCATAATTTTCAAATAAATCCACCATTCTGACATCGCTTGACGTACACGAAAGTCGGCGTCATCCTCTTCTGTACCAAGCATGGCTGATGTAATCAAGTGTTTAGCCCTGCTGTACGGCACGTTTCCATCTTCCCATTGTAATCCATGGTGATTCGCAATCAACCAAGAAGACATGACTTGTTAGATCTTGTGAAAAGATTCCATAGGATATGTAAAAATGTAATGTGCCAAAATGGTTCCCTTTTTCAGCACCGCCATCTCCTTTACGACAAATTTCATCCCGACAAAGAATCCAGATCCACGAATGTTAATACGGACATAAGTTTTTTATATTAGCACGTCGAGAAAAAGACTGCGATTGAACTTGATGTGTTATAGATGTATTTTATATCGTCTCATTCACCACACTTAGATAATTTTACGCAACGTTGCTCAATGGGTTGTTGAATTACGCGATCGTGTATGATGAAACAGCACGCAGTGATATTCATCGGCACGTTCTTCTTACATTCGATTTTCAATCCACGGTTGCGTTTTTGACTGACTTGTTTTGTCAAGAGCAATCAATGATCACAAACGGACCGTTAAGTAGAAACTGCGTGAGAGACGACTCTTACTTATATCCGTAAGATACTTATATCCGTAATAGTTCTTGCAGAAACGCTGATACGTATCATACAGAATCTATTGTTATCGAAATCCAGATTCATATCGTCATACGGATAACATTCCAAGTTCAGATAGAATTTCACATTGTTCAATTTGCAATCATCAAATCGACTCGTATTCTCGGACATGACATTTTTCCGGCCTGTCTGCAGAGCGAAAATAACGTATCGCGGCTTCTCCAACTGTCTTAATTGCACAAACGTTTGGTTATACGCTGCAATAACTGAAACTCGTACAGATCCCACGAGCGAAAAGCCATGCTGAGGTATCGTCTGCTTTCCAAGGCGCGCATCGACAGCTTGTTGACTTCGTTCAATATAACATATGACATTCGCTATTGCATCTTGAATATGTTAATCATAGGCTCCAACGCCAAATTTCCAATCAGACAATTGTTGTCGTTGTGCGATCATATTAAAATCAACTCGTGACGAGCGCTAATTACCACGCGTTTGTAATCTTCGCAAAATCCCAATAATATATAGAGTGGTACGCAAAAATTAAAATATCCATTTGCATTAGTCTGCGTATTCACCTATATTAACCTGGCACTCTCACCACGAAAAATCGGGTTCGGCTATAGTGCATAATTAAGTGCTAATTTGTTGCTAATTTATTGCTCTAAGCCCGAATTTATTGCTGCTACCCATGAGTAGAAAAACGAAATTAAAGATGGGGGTGCTGACTTGCCATTAAACTAGCACCCCCACTTCCGAAAAATATATATAATTAGTTGCAAATTAAAAAACAATTATACTAGAATTTATTGCTAATTAATTGCTCAAGAAAATTGCAAACAAATTTTGAAAATATTAAATTTTTAATTATGCACTAATATGACATATTATGAAGTAAAGTATATCAACGCAATTAGTTGCTGCGTGAATTTATTGCTCAAACGTTGAGCAATAAATTTGATATTATATATCTTGAGAGCAACAAATTAAAAAAACATTTTAAGATCAAAATCAACGCAGCAACTAATTGCGTTGATATACTTTATTCTTGTGTGTAAGCTAACATCCCCACTTTTTCGGTTTGATTTTTTAAATTAAAGTGCAAGCAATAAATGCGGAAATGATTTATTTTTAATAACGTTTAATGCCAAATATAATATTATAACAAATTGTTGTTGTTAGCTGCGTATTTTTGGTGACTTTACTTCCCATGTTCATAATATGTCATATTAGTGCATAATTAAAAATTTAATATTTTCAAAATTTGTTTGCAATTTTCTTGAGCAATTAATTAGCAATAAATTCTAGTATAATTGTTTTTTGATTTGCAACTAATTATATATATTTTTCGGAAGTGGGGATGCTAGTTTAATGGCAAGTCAGCACCCCCATCTTTAATTTCGTTTTTCTGCTTATGGGTAGCAGCAATAAATTCGGGCTTAGAGCAATAAATTAGCAACAAATTAGCACTTAATTATGCATTATAGCCGAACCCGATTTTTTGTGGTGGGGGTGCCAGGTTAATATGGATATAACAATGGTTGTTTTTTAAAAAACGGCAATAGTAACAACGGCTGAGTACTTCCTCGACCAGATGTTTTTATTTGATCTGTTATTTTTATCCTTATTTCTGTTTCATCTCTTTTAATATTACTAATTCTTATTTTTGTAAGTGTCTGTATTCTTTGAGCAATAACTAATGCCAACAGCATGACTATTTCTTAGTTAATAGTTCAAGCGATAAATCCTGGGGCCAAAGCGTTTTTAATAACACTGGGTCTGGATCCCAGAATTCCTCATATTTCAGATTTTAAGGTCGTACCGCGAAAAAATCTTATATCTAATAATCAGATCTTGCCCTATCTCTTCTCTGATGATTAATGCTACAGATGATCTATGAATTTAATGTACCGTGTGCTTTAACTTGGCTTAAACAAACGTGTTAAAAATTCGAGAACTCTCGCTGTCGGAGCCTGAAACGAACAGATCTTTTTATCTCGGCAAAAATCCCACCATAAATTTAAAGATTTTCAATATTGTTTAATCGTTTCCTCTGATAATGACGCCATCATCACTGGTATCGAATCTTGAGAAACGTCTTTTAAGTTAAACGCCTGATAATCTCCCGGCAATCAGGGAAAGCGACGCTCGTAATGGATGATGTTGTCTGAAATTATCTATTATATCATCGATATATTAATAAATCATTTTCAGGAATAAAATTAATCGGGTCTGCTACGAGTAATTTTTTAAACAGAGGATACCACAACTGAGTAGACCAAAAAGAAACAATTAAAACTTACTCTACCTTGTCAATAATTATCTTTCGAATTGTTCTCAAAATAATCGCGAACGGGGGAAAAGCATAAAAATATAAATCAGTCCATGGTACAGTAAACGCGTCTATAGTCCAAGCTTCCAGATCTCTGTGCCAAGAAATAAATTTTTTACATTTGAATTAATATTTGATGCAAACAAGTTTATATTGAATTTCCCGAATGTCAATTTTACTTCCTTATGAGCCCAATCAGTTAATTCCCACTCGGTTTCGGTTTGTACAATTCTCGATTCTTCATCTGCATTCATATTCTCACTAGAACTAATGTTGGAAGCAAAAATCCACAGATTACGCGCTTCGCACTGCCAAATTTCTTTCGTTAGCTTCGACAACTTCGGAAACTGAATACTATGCGATTTATATACGACAATGTTGTTGTATTATCTGATGCGTAGTAAAATTTCACGAGCGTTTATCTTCAGCAAAACAATTTAACCCATAAAATAAAGCTTTTAACTCGAGAAAATTAATATGTTCCTCTCGTTCCTGACTATTCCAAAAACTATGTGTTTCGTTGTCACAGACAACTCCCCAGCCAGTTAGGGATGCATTGCTAAAGATTTCCACCTCAAACTGTTCGTCTCTTATTGGATTAGTGCATGATATTATATTATCAATCCACCAAACTAAATCTAGTACTATTTTTTCCGAAATTGTCATATCTTTATCATAATTTCCGTTTGTTTTCTCTAACGCTAAAAATTTTTTTCTTTCCAAACTTTTTATGTACAAAGATCCGTACCTAACTGCAGGACATGCAGCTACTAGAATTCCGATAAGTTTTGCGAGTTTCCTAATTTTATAAAAACGGAGATCCCAAAATTTTCTTGTTAGATTGTATATCTGATTAGATATCTTATTAGATTGTATATCTGAATTCTTTTTTTTCTGGTCAATTTTAAACAATATTCTTCTGAATTAAAAATAAAACTTAGAAACTTTATTTGATGGTACAAGTTTACATTTTTCTAGAAAATCATACTTAAAGTTTCTAATAACTTTCTGGTTTTTTTTATGTTTTCGACATTCTTGTGTTGATTGTCTAAACAAAAGAATATCATTGAGATAAAATACTGACAAAAACCCTTTCGCTCTCAAACTTTGAGCTATTGGTTTCATTAATTTAGTGTTTCATTAATTTAGTGGTTTCATTAGTTTAGAACACGAAAGTAGCTGTACATGAAAGTAGCTGTTGTATTCCATTTAAAAACAAGTACGAATTTAATTGTATTCCATTTAGTTTGTTACCAAATCAAATGGAATTAAATTCGAAACTTGTTTTTAAAACGAAGATACTTCCAAAATGATTTTTCTACAGGAATCAAAAATAGGAATCTTTCAGATCTAATGTCATCATGAACGAATCTTTACGCATTAAGCGAATAGCTGTCTTTTTATCTTCCATCTTAAAGTGAAGCGGCGAAATAATCGTATTTAATTCTTTTAAATTAAAAATAAATCGCATGTCACCATTAAGTTTAGCGACCAAAAAGTATGATGAAATAAATTGATTTTTATTAAATTTACATCTAGAAATTGCACCTTTTTCAAGCAATTTACCAATCTCGATTTCACAAGCAAACATTTTATGTGCTATTAATCTTGGTTCTATACTTTTTAGTCGCGAATGTGGTTTACTCTCAAACGGAATAACATAACCTTTTACACATTGTAAAATAAATAAATCGGTAGTCAATTTTTTCCATGCAGGGAGAAAATATTTCACTCTTCCTGCAATTCTCACCGTGTTTAATCCTTGTTGGCGACTGTTCTTGGAAGTTTCTCGATTTCTGTCTTTTCCGTTGAATGCTCCGGTGACTCATCCCGGAGATGCCAGTTTGACTTCCCGGATTGACACTGGTTCGAGTATTCGCCCTGTCTCGATCGTGATGACTGGAATCTACGATTTTCGCCTCGAGTTTCAAAATTCCTCTGCTGTCCGCTACCTTGTTTAACTAAATCCTTGGAAGATTTTTCCATAGCCTTTAAGACTGTCGGAAAATTTCTCGCCAAACAACCATTTATCGATCGAAGAGTCGTCGGCAATATGCTTTACAATAGGATTTAGCCCCGGAACAATAAATGATTTTTTTATTTTAAACATATCATGATGCAAGTCAGACAGAATTCTGCCTGCATCGGCAAGGCGTTCGATAAATTTTGATACGTCGACGGTACGCTCGCTAATTTTTTCTGCATTAACACCTCCGTTAATGCCGCGCCAATAGCGTTGATGCCGGCTCTTAGCTGATTTTGAGTTAGATATTGAATAAGTATCCTTCTTAATTGCCAAAGCAGGCAAGGCAATCTTGATCTCAGGATTTAATTTTGGCGTATTAATAAGATGACAATTACCTATTGTTGGATATTTCTCTTGGATCACGCTTCTGATCTTTCGATAGTCATCTCGCAAAATTTTATCCCAAAGTTCCATTACTGCTACATGGATATCGGGACTGATTTGATTATCTTTACCTGGATCATCTCTTAATAAACCTAGCGTCGACTCAAATTATCTTATTAATCGACGTCAAATTCCACAGGTTTATCCGTCCCCTTGATGTCTGGCTGTTTCACCAATATATCTAACTGATGTTCTTCTTTTTTATAGATTCCATTTGCTGACATCAATGACTCTGATTCGCCCGAGTACGATCAACTGAAATGTGACGCATCTCGCAGATAACACTCACCGTTCTCTTTATCGGATCAATTTTCCAAATGTTTCCTTGTTTGCCTCGTCAAGTTTGACTGTTTTTGAGTAGAATGCGACACTCGTCTATATTCCTCAGCGACACGATTGTCATTTTCTTTGTCGGAATAGTCTCTGCTTGAGTGTTTATTGTGACGAAATCTCGAACATTTTTGTAGAAATTTCTCACGGAAAAAAGATCGCTTATATTCGGTTTCCAAGCGATGTAGTTTCTTCAAAAAAGAGTCCTCCGTCGATTTTTTCCGTTTTCGTGAACTTCTCACCGATTCATCTAACGATAAAATCATATTTTCTTCTTGAAATCCAAAATTTTTTAGAACAAAATTTTTTATTATGACTGTCGGATCGCACAGAAAGACGTAATGGCGTCGTGACGTTAGGAGGACGAAGGAACCGGGCACGCCCTCTATAACCGGGGACACGAAATTTTAAGCGGACTTTAAAAACTATGGCGGATAAAGCAACTGGCGTTAGTACATATTGATCTAGAGGACAAGACGATGCAGCATAATGACAAATCAGAGTTTAGAAGTCTCATTCGCCAAGCCCTTTAGCTGTAATCTTTGACGTATAGATATCACCTTACTATAGAAAATAAAAATTCTATATTTTACATCTTATATATCTGAAAATAATTCTAATGGATTAATTACATTTTTGCGATTAAAATAAAACTAAATATGATATAAATCGGATTATTTTTAATAAAATAGTAATTATAATTTTAATTACATAATTAATTAAAAATTATGCGACTTATCATGTATTATTTTAATCGGTAAAATATCATTAATTCATTGTAATTATTTTCGAATATTTTCAATAAGTGCGAAAAATAAAAATTTTACAATAACGATATATAACGTGAAAGATTATAGGTAAAGCGAGCTTTGCGAGCGAGATTTCGAAACTCTTTCGTGTTAGTTTTTGCTTGCTTTTTATTTGTTCTCGCTCTCTCTTTCTTTCTCGATACTGCGAACCATATGGCAACAGCGCACGTGCTCGGAATCAGCTCGAATATCATTATTTGGCTTGAGACGGTCCACCGTCCGCACCATCCAAATACATACAATTTTTTTAACATATTTGAATACATACATTTGTATTTATATTTATATTTAGTTATCACACGTACACACACACACGCGCGCGCACACACACACACGCACGCGCGCACGCATGTACACGCACACGCACACGCATATACTAAACACACATATAATGAAATAGAAATAAAATAAAATTTTTTTTAAATATATGTTTCAATTATATATTTAATTTTTTTTAATTCTTTATTTTCATCCTAACATTCTTATCCTTATTTTATAATATTGTCACTAAAATTGTACATCACTTTTCGCTTATTTGTTTATACGTTAGTCATGCTGCTTTCTCTCTGTCTCTCTCTTTGTTTCTTTTTGTTTTTCTCTCTCTCTCTTTCTTTTTTTTCTTTGCTTATTCTTTATTGTATTGATTGCCATTATTATATTCTTTTATTTGTTTTATTTTTATTTTTTGTATTTTTGTTTTCCTACATGATAATACATTAATTTATTTATATATTATATATTATATTTATTTACATATTATATTTATAATTTCATCTTTATTTTATACAGCATAAATAAAATATTGTGTATTTTATAAATGAAAAAAGTATTATACATATGTGTGTGTTTTTGTATATACATTTATTGTATTTAACTTTAATAAAATAAAAAAAGTATTGTATATCTCATTTATGTTGTATAAAATAAAAATACATAAATTTATTTATTTATTTATTTACGTGTAGAAAGA
>JBCAUJ010190596.1:0-11293 GCA_038406275.1 Cataglyphis albicans
CATCTTCGCGCCGCGAGCTTTTCGCGGCACTTCGTTGGCTGATCTTTTAAAATTAATATTTTCTTAAATATTGAGAATATCACAAAATAGTTATATATATATATATATATATACAAGGTGTCCAAAAATTCGCGCAACATCCTTTAAGGAGAGGTAGAGGGTATTATTCTGAACAGAAAAGTCCTGTATCATTTTTTTATAACGCTTAATAAAAGAGTTATTATTGAGTGAAGTCTGGTCTACCATCACTAATCTTTAGCTGGATGCACGGTCGGTGAGCCGCGCGCCTGGTAATGTGCGTGAGCGCTCAGATGTTTATGACGGCTCAGCAACGAAGGTATCATCTAAGCAAGAGATGACAGCGTGATTCCACCTCTCGTTTAGATGATGCTTTTGTTAAAAGACATATACGAGTAATCCGTCGTATATGCCTGCCGATTCCGAGCTACTGCTTTCCAATGCGCCCATTAGCTCACATATTTTAATTAATAACGCAAAAACTATTTCGAATTTAGCAAAATGTTATAGGATTTTTCGACTCAATTTGGCCCAAGCTAGCTTCACACTTCGGGTATATCAAAATTTTTAGGACACCCTGTATATAAATATATATGTTTCTTATGTTATTTATTATTTAAGAAACACATCAACAAAAAAATATTTTTGTCCCGCTAGATTGCATTTTCGTCCCGCTGTGCGGAGTTGTCCAAAACATGACTGTATTGTTCGACAGCTATTTTAAATCTGACATCACTGCCGCTGTTTGTCAACATCCCATGATCAATTCTTGGAGACTATCCTTCTCTACGATTTCGCTTCAAACAGATCACTTTTAACGCATTTATATATACGCAGAGATGTAACGATATCTTTTTTATTGGGATGTTTAAAAAAATTTATTGTTTAAAATAGTTAGTCTCATTTTGAAGAAAATTTGAAGATATGATATATAAGGGCGTTTATAATATTTAATCATGGCCGTTTAAAATATTGAACCAATATTGAATTTCAAATCTTTGATCAAACGTACATTTACACAATAATATAAACATTCTGTCATTACATCTGTTTAATTGAAATATATTTATATAGCCGAGTTTCATAGAGAATTATGAATTGCGAGAGTATTAATTTTGAAGAGTGTTAATTCTGCTTCTAAATAATTATTTGTCATTATTTTATATAATGCGATTTAAAAAATCGAGATAGTAAAAAGAAATATTGGTGTTTTATTATAAAATATTAATGTTTTATTATAAAATTCCTGCTGGTATTATTTGTTAAATATTCATTGCATCATATATATTTTAATTTTGCGCTAATTACTTTGTCTCTTGAAAAAAAGTATATAATGAAACCTAAAATTATAACTACGTGATACTGAAAACATTGCAAGATTTCTATACTTACTATCCGTTATGTTGAAGCACTTGATGTTCAAAAAGAATGATGTTTCACCAAGATATTTATGACACCTTTAACAGATATCACTACTTCATCACTTATTATTATGTATTACAATTTATCATGCCTTATAAATATAGTATTATTAATTAAATACAATAAAATAAGTAAGAAAAGAAGAGAGAAAGAGAAATAGATGTTTTCCTCAAAAAAGAATATTTTAAAAAAAAACAAAATATCATATAAGATCTCCACTTCTTTTCGATTCAAATCGCAGAATGATACTGCAATCTTAATTTATTTTATTTATGTGTTTTAGTCGACTTATACTTGAATAATGCAGATGTAAAAATATTCACACAATATAGTGTGTGAGTATAACCGGTTTATTTTTTTTCTTCGTAAATGTGTGAAGAGTTTCTGTGTATAATGATTTAGTGTATTTTGAATTGTCCTTGTACGACTATGAGATGCAAGATAAAAATCAGGTTTCAAGCAAAACTTTCAAAAACGTTCTTGTTTTGATTTAGATAAATTTTTAAAATAAATTACTTTTAAATAAAAAAATGTATACCAGAAAAATTTTTTATAACTCAAAAATTTAAAAATTATAAATATCTTTACATATTTATATATTTTTAAAAGGATTAACAGAATACAAACGATTATCATTTAATAATTGGCGAAATGAATCTTCCCCAATTCTTTCTATATCATACCAATCATCGAAATGCTATATGTTAATATATATGTATATACGCATAAAATATGAAAAAATTATTTAAAAAGTTCTTTAATTTTTGAATGGCAAAAAATCTTTCTAAAATATTTTGTTTTAATAAAATGAATCTATTTACAAATTTTGACTAACTCGGGACATAAACGTTATATACAAACAATATTCTAATTATTAGCAATATTCTATTTGCATGTACATAGTATATATGTAAGCTATATAAGTCTTAAAAAGGAATTCCATAGAAAATCTACATTAGAAGTTAATAAATACATTAGAAGTTAATAATACATTTCAAGATATTTATGAATTTATCAAAAAGCACACTTTCAGATATATTTAAAATGTAAAGACCTTTCAAAATATAAAAGTAATAATTAATTTATGAGTTAAAAAATAAAGATTTTTCCTATAAAATATAATTTAATTTCAAAATCGTAAATATTTTATATTTTATATTCTATATTATACAAACTCATTACACTAACTCTTTTATAGTGACTATGAAAATTTTATAGTAACTATACATAAAAATTCATAAAAATATTTAATTCCACAGAACAATTTTTATTTCAGCTTATTAATTATTTGTAAATTTTATATTTTAGAAAGTTTAAAAAAGGAAACAATAGAGAGAATATAGTGTGCGCTTTGCATATATTCATGAATTTCAAAATGTATTAAAATTATTAATTTTTGTCAGAGTTGATTGGTGCAATTTCTTCTCAAGCGCGCATACATAAGCAATGTTGCAATATTTAAATTGTACAAATCAACTCCGACAAAAATTAATAAATTTAATACGTTTTGAAATTCATGAACATATGCAAAGCACTACATTTTATCTTCTGTTTCTTTTTTTATAAATCTTCTATATATATATATATATATATATATTTATTTATATATACAGGGTGTTCGAAAATTCACGTAACACCCTTTAAGGAAATGTAGAGAGTGTTATTCAGAAAAGTTCTGTACCATTTTTTTCTATAACTCTTAATAAAAGAGTTATTATTGAGTGAAGTCTGGCTTATCATCGCCGATCTTCACGTCGGTGAGCCGTCATACATCTGAGCGCTCACGCACACTACCAGACGCGCGGCTCACCGACCATGTGTCCAGCTAAATATCATTAGCAATGATAGGCCAGACTTCACTCAATAATAACTTTTTTATTAAGCGTTATAGAAAAAAATGATACAGGACTTTTCTGTTCAGAATAACACCCTCTCCCTTTCTTTAAAGGATGTTGCGCGAATTGTCAGACTCTGTGTACATATACAGGGTTAGATTAGATGGGTGTCCTAGACCATCCGTACATCTCAGTATAAAATATAAAATATCTCAAAAATTATTTAGTGTTCGATAATTGTATCGTAATTTATGTACAGAATAATAAGAATAATATGAATCAAGTTGTGTAAAGAAAAAATAAATAATTGTTATAGAAAAATGTATTGCAAATAATTTCATACCTTTTTTTAAAAACAATTATTTTCTGTACACCATTTGATTCATCTTATTATTCTGTACATAAAAGTAATACGATGCAATTATCGAAAACTAAATAATTTTCGAGATATTTTATGATAAAATATGTCAGATTAAGATACAAAATAGCTCAAAAAATTCTTAACAAAAAAATACTTTATTATAGTGTTTGGAAAGCTCTCGACATAAGCTATAAGAGTATGTAATAAAAAATAGGGAATTTAAGAAAGTAAAGGTGACTTGACTTGATCTTAATGATTCCATCCAAGGTCAAACCAATGACATCATCTTATGTTCCCTTAAAAACCGTACAATTTTTGTTGAAAACGTTTTTCTTTATCCGCTTAGTTTTTGAAAAAAAAGGGGTTTACGGGTGGTCTAGGACACCATGTATATATATATATATATATATATATATATATATATGTATATATGTTTAGTGATATAAATAGAGCATGGCATTGCGAATGAGATCCTGGACGAGTAATTAAATTGCAACAGAAATGCATATTGTTAGTCTCTTATGGTAAAAAACTAAATAATAAATAAAATAAATAGTGTACATCTATTTTTATTTTTTCGCAAAAATAAGTATCGGATAAAATATTTGTCTTTAAATATATGCATATAAAATATCATTATTATACGCCAATAAAAATTATTGTCAATTATTGTCACGTATATATACATATTTGTATCATTACAAAACTAAATGAAAGATAAACTAAATTTGTGCAAAAGGACAATTTGATTATTTTATTAATGTAATCTGATTAAAACAATCTTAGAAAATACATAATGTTACGTATTATTTATGTTTCTTTTACTAGCAGTTGTAAAATGTTTCAATTGACACATATTAACATTAATCAATTGGATATATTTATTGATTTATATCTCTAAAACATTTTATAATTATATTTTTTAGAAATATATATTATTTAGATATTTTAAAAATATCTTTATATTTATTTTACACGCACAAATACTGTTTTAACATGTGAGATACGTTGCTTGTAAAAATTTGTTAAATTTTTCTTTGATTGTTCAAATGCAACATAAACAAAAAACTTTATAAAATCATTGTTCAATATATTAAAAATTTGGCAGTACAATCTCAATTAAGATACAATACCAATGTTGATTTAATTATTAAATGATGACAAAACTGGCATATTTTTATTGATTTATATCTCTAAAACATAAAAACCAAGGCGCAAATATTGATGTACAAATTTATTATTGTTAAATTTTAGTAATAAATATATTAAAAATGTAATCTTTTCAAACCATTAATCTATTTTTAGCATAGATATAAATATATAAAGAGTACATTTGTAGTATTTTGAAACTTGATACCACACGATTTGTTGTTGCAGTCAAAATCGATCGATCCTAAAATCGATCAGAAAGAAAGACTCATTAAAAACCGCATAAATTAACGAACAATTTCTAAATACCATCGTCACATGTATATTCGTTCGCGGTTTACAATATAATCATAAATTATAATGTAATAAAATAATTAATGTAAATAAATATGATAATTATGAATCAAGCCGTGATAAAGTCGCGACGTATATGAAACAAGTATATGAAAAATTTATTTCAAGCTTGTCAATGGTTTGCCTATGTACAGAAGTCTCGGCGTTACCAAGTAGGTTATCTGGAATTTTACATCTAATAAATTTTTGATTTAAATACCTCAGGAACTAAAGCCGTAATCGAATATCTAACGGCTTTTCCCATACAATATGCAAACTTTCAATTATGACTAGTTTGAATAAGATTGATGCAGTCAATTCTGAGGTATGATTAATCAGTATCAGAAATGTGATATTTTTTGATTTTCTTTGATTTCAGACGCTCATGTACGTATGTTCTCACGCACCTGCAAAGCGATTTTGTCCATCAAGGCGCATTTGCAGCACTCATGTATGATTATTCGCTTGAGTGTGTAAATATGATTTGAGAAACAATGTTGTGTATGTGTGTGCATATGTATATGATGTATAATACGGTTAAAATCGCGTAATAATAGAGAACACAACTGAAAAAATATCCATTTATATTATAACCAGTAGCATATATATCAGAAAATATATTTGGTGCTATCAAGTAAATAAATTGCATATTAATTTTATATATACAGAGTGTTCTAGTTTACGTCTCTAGTCTAGTAACAAAAGCATCATCTAAGAGAGGTGGAATCATGCTGTCACCTCTTGCTTAGATGATATTTACGTTGTTAAGAAACGTGCACAAGTAATCCGTTGTACATGCCTGCCGATACCGATATAATTATTCGCTTGAGTGTATAAATACGTCTTGAGGAAAAATGTTGTGAGAAAAAAAGAAAAGATAAAAGAGAGATAAAAAAAGAGAAAGAAAGAGAAAAAAAGAAAAAAAAAATTGGGCATCAGAGAGAGAGGTAATAATATTGTTTAGTATAATTAAATATATTAATAAAAATTGTAAGTACATATTATTAAATATTATTAATATTATTTAATTTTATTAACAATATTTAATATTATTAAATTTTATTATAGTAATTTTATAGTTATAATTTTATAATTATAGTAATTTTTAATTAAATATTATTAAATTATTTATTAAAGTTTGTAAATGTTTAAATAAAAAGGTAAAAAAGCATATAATAAAATCTGAATTTGTATGTAACTAAAAGTTTAAATATAAATTTTTATAAAAAACAGTGATATCCTTCTAAAAAAACCTTGCAAAGGTAAAAAAATTACGTCAAATATATAAAAAATCTCAACTTGTATATAACAAAAAGTTTAAATATGATTTTTTACAAAAAGTAGTGATATCTCTCTAAAAAAACCTTACAAAGATAAAAAAAGTACGCCAGTATATAAAAAAAGTTTAATATTTATCCTAAAAAAATATTTTTAAAAAATCTAAAAAATATTTTTAAAATAATATTTCCTTGAAAAATAACTCTAAAAACAAAAAACTTGTATAAAATAATAAATCAAAACTAGATGAAATCATTAATTAACTGTCAAGTACTTAAAAGCAACTCAGTTTGTGAGGATTTGTAATTTAAAATAGTATGATTTACTTTGATTTACAAATGAATAGTATGAAATACTTTGATTTACAAAGTATATCTTACAGAATATATAATTTGAAAGAAAATTTTTCGTAAACTTTAAGTCGGGGCGCGCGCTTAAAAAAAAAATTACAAAGCAAAATATAAAAACTTTGCGTGCTCGGATCGTGAACATACAATTAATTCGTATTGTACAATATTTCATATTATGTAAAAATTACTTGCATCATTTATCATTATTAGTGCAATTAGGATTCCTTTGATTTACAAAATATATCTTATAAAATATATATAATTATATTAGAATTATATTTCTTTGATTTAATGTAATGAAATTAATGTAATGAAATATATAATATATTAATATATAATATATAATATATAATATATTAAAATTTCTTTGATTTGAAAAATATATCTTATAAAATATATATAATTATATAAATAAATATATGTATAATTATATAAATAAATATGATCTGATATGCAAATAATATAACATGCAATATTGTACAGACAACACAATTCTGGATCCATATTTACGACGATATTACCCGGGCACGCCAAATTTTTATATTTTGCTTTCTAAATTTGTTTTATGCGCGCGCCCCGATCTAAAGTTTACGAAAAATTTTCTTTTGAATTATATATCTTGTAAGATATACTTTCGGGGTTCGGGGAGCTTTTAGCGATATGAGCGTGCTCTGTCTTTGTTATTTATTGAAGTTGAACAAGGATAGAGCACGCTCATAGCGCTAAAAGCGTGCTCTCCAAACCCAGCCAATGTCATTCGCGACTCAATCGGTTGGCAATGGATCCGTGGAAGGGGAAGGGGACCGAAGATACGATCGGATCAAGTGGGGTCCGCAGGGAAGAGAGGGGTCCGTGGTGCGATCGGTTGGTGCGAGATCTGCGGGGAAGAGAGGGATAGTGCGCACAAGGGATTGCATGCATGTGAGAGAAGGATAGCGCTAATGAGATGTGTGGCAGAGGGATAGCGCGAGGGGTCCGCGTGAGAGAAAGATAGCGCTAGGTGTTCGAAAGAGAGAGATAGCGCGAGGCATGCACGCGAGATACGACATTCGATGGTGGATATGAGGGAGATAGCATGAGGCGTTGCATGGACGTGGGAAAGGGATTGCGTGAGGTATAGCGTGTAGGAAAAGGATAGCATTCACATTGGCGTGGGAAAGAGAGAGAGAGAGAGAGAGAGAGAGAGAAAGAGAGAGAGAGAGAGAGAGAGAGAGAAAGTAGTATGAAAAAGAAGCGCAGAAATAATTGACACTTTTTTATATAAAATAACATTTATTTAAAATAAAATATGTGTATAATATAACGTGTGTGTATGTAAGATATAAAAAATTATAATATAAAAAATTTATAAAATATAATGATATAATAATAATAATAATAATAATATATAAATATAGGTGCCATCTGAAATAGATAAAAACATGGTTTATTAGTTAAATGTATTTGTTAATATTATAAATATTTTTTAATAAAATTTAGAACTACTTACATTATTTACATTTTATAGAGAACGAACCACAAGTTCTTTCTCCCAATTTTCCTTCCATTCCTTCTCCTCCCAATTTTCATCCTCCTCCTCCTCCCAATTCCCCTCTTCCTCCTCCTCCCAATTTTCCTCTTTTTCATATGGTTTGAGGCTAAAAAGAGGTGTCAAAAGAATATAAAATTGAATCTTCAAATTGATACGGGTGGACGCACATGCACATTTGCGGGCTTCGCGAGTGTCGCCCCACAAATTCGCATGCGACCACCGTATATTGCCTCGCCACCACCGCATGTATTGATAGTGGATGACACCAATTTGCACAAACTAAAATATATTATGAATTAATAAATATTACACATAATGTCACATGAAATTACTGGATACTACTTATCAGATTGTGGCAAAACATTTTGACACACTAAACGTTATGCACACTTTGTGACGGACACAACGAGATAGACACGATCTCGATTAAAACATTTTTTAGAGTAGGGGATGTATTACTTACAAAGAACGCTTACCTTTTACACGCAATAATAAAATAAAAGCTAGCATGTTTCCACAGTCAACTTTCTACAGTTAAAATCTTTTAAATAATATATTATAAATGTAAAGCACTATGGAAGAGTTTTAAATGACTATCGAATGGCTTTGAATAGCTATCGAACGACTAACGAACCATTTTGAACGACTATTGAACCACTATCGAACCACTTTGAACGACTATCGAACCACTTTAAATGGCTATTGAACTAATAATCCACAATCAACTATATGCAAGGATAATCAAACGATAAATTATTTATACAACATTAAAATAAATATTAAAAATCTACATCCATGAAATGTAACATCTACATCCTAGTACAGCTGACGCTGTTGTTACGTACTGAAATTTAATACTATTACATACTGAGATAAGAAAGAGAAAAAAGAGACAATATATTTTAATAAATAGTTTATTCTAAATAATGTTTAGGTGATTCTTTATGATGATTCGTCCACCAATTGAATATTTTAAGTATTTTGCAAAGCGCAATTCTTTAAATGTTTTTCACATCGCATAGTATTGATAATATTTAATTTTTTTAATGAAGCGATATCTTCATACTCTAGCATCCAAAGTCTCAATAATAACATCGTTTCTCATATCATCGCCAAGTACAGTCAACCCTCCTATAACGCGGTACTCTCTGAACGCGGTTTCCGTATAACGCGGAGCTGAAATTGCGACAGCCCTCCTGTAACGCGGTACTCTTACAGCGCGGTTTCCGTTCAACAACGTCCCATCAGTTCTTTTCGTGCACCCAATGAATGATTTTAACAGGATACGATTATGTAAACATTCAAGCTTATCTCTAAGCCGTTTACGACATCAGTTTCAGTCGTCTCAGACCTCTTTGAGAGCTCTTTGAATGACTGATTCTTTCTAAAATTTCGTTTGCACCGTCCATTCGTTTAGCTTTTTGCTGCTTAACAGTTTGTGTGCCACGTGTCTTTACTGTTTTCCCGTCCAAAAATGGCAAGCAGCGCGATAGCGCTTGTTTTATTCTCCCTCCAAGAATGCCAAGGAGCGCTTTTGCACTGTTTTCTGCTTTACGGTAGCTGCATTGTTAATGTAGCTGTGATCGGCTTTGCAGCCTAAAGCACTGGCACTGTTCAAGCGACAGCGAAGAAGTGTAAAGTCGCTCTGTGACACTCAATTACGGTTAATTTGTGGTTTATAATTGGACAACATTACACAATACTGTAAGTAATATTTTTCATTTGTTCTAATATAATAGTAATAAAGTAATTATTAACCCTAGATTTGCATGATGTCAAACACACAAGAGATAAGAAAAGGATTAAAAAGAAAGTTTATATCTCTTGAAGATAAAATTCAAATTTTAAATCGTTTAGACGGTGGGGAAAAAATATCGTCTGTTGCAAAATCAACAAATTTGAATGAATCTACAATTCGAACCTTAAAGAAAAATGCAAATAATATAAGGAAAACCGTGGCAAATGGCTGTCCGTTAGGTGCGAAACGTGTCACTCGCACACGAAATTCTAATATGGTTAAAATGGAACGGGCGTTGATGATCTGGTTGGAAGACTGTATAGCCAAAAAGATTCCTATCAGTGGAAATCTTATCAAGCAGAAAGCACTTAAACTCTATGAACATTTAAGGAATATTGGAAATTCTGATGCAGGGCTAGAAAATCATTCGTTTGTCGCGAGTAAAGGATGGTTTGAGAAACTAAAAAAAAGGTACTCATTGCACAATATTAAGTTTCAAGGAGAACAGGCCTCAGCAGATGCTGAGGCTGCCGAAAATTATAAGCTGGAACTAGCTAGAATTATCAATGAAGGAGGTTATTCACCTGATCAGATTTTTAACGCAGATGAGACTGCATTATATTGGAAAAAACTACCATCTAGAACCTTCATTTCGAAAAATCAAAGGCGTGCTCAGGGGTTTAAACTTTCAAAAGAACGTATCACTCTTCATGTGTGCAGTAATCTATCAGGGAGCCTGATGATAAAACCAATGATAATAAATCGTTCTTCAACTCCCCGTGTACTGAAAAACATTAATAAGACCCAATTGCCTGTATTCTGGCGATCTAATAAGAAAGCTTGGATGAGTAAAGATTTATTTAAGGATTGGTTTCATAATTGTTTTATCCCGGCAGTGGAAATCTATACGATGGAAAAAAATTTGTATTTCAAAGTTTTATTGGTTCTTGATAACGCTGGTTGCCACAACATAGAACTGGAACATCCAAATGTGAAAATTGTCTTCCTTCCTCCTAACTGCACGTCATTAATACAACCTTTGGACCAAGGAGTCATTCAAACTTTAAAAATGTATTACACACGCCAACTTTTCCAAACCATTTTCGACAGATTAGAAAATAGTGAAAACAGAACTCTTACTCAAGTGTGGAAGGAATTTTCTATTTTAGATTGTATTAAAACCGTGGCATCGGCTTGCGCGGAAATTAAACCATCAACGCTTAATGCGTGTTGGAAACCTCTTTTACCTCACATGGTTCAAGCAATACAAGATGATTC
>JBCAUJ010190635.1:0-11251 GCA_038406275.1 Cataglyphis albicans
AAAGGAAAAATCGTCTTAGAATTGTATCAGGAATACGTCATTTAACGGACGGAAGGTTGTTCTGGAACACCCTGTATGTGTGTTTCAATATATACATGCATCCGTGCGGGCGTGCGTGCGTATGTGCGTATCATAACTAAATATAAATATATGTATAAAATGTATGTATCCGGATGTATGTTAAAAAAATGTATGTATCCGGATGGTGTATGTGTCCGGACGGTTTCAAGATGTCTCAAGAATGATGATATTTGAGTCGATTTTGAGCATGTGCGCTGTTGCCACATAATTCACAATATCAAGAGAGAGAGAGAGAGAGAGAGAGAGAGAGAGAGAGAGAGAACAAATAAGGAGCAAACAAGACAATTAACAAGAAAGAGTTTTTTAGTCTCGCTCACAAGGCTCAATTTACCTATAATCTCTTGCGTTATGTATCGTTACTGTAAAATTTTTATTTTTTGCACTTATTGATCAAAAATAACTACAATAAATTAATGATATTTTTCCGATTAAGATAATACTAAATAAGATATAAACCGGATAATTTTTAATCAAGTATGTAATTAAAATTATAATTATTATTTTATTAAAAATAATTTGATTTATATCATATTTAGTGTCATTTTAATCGCAAAAACGTAATTAATCCATTAATTATTTTCAGATATATAAAATGCGAAATATATAATTTTTATACCCATATTAACTTGGCACCCAAATAGTATAGGAGCCACTATAGGTGCGTTACAACAAATCCCTACCATGCGTCCCTGTGACGCTACAGAAGTCCTATGGTGCCGTCAAAACAAACCTCCACTATGCGTTTTTGTGTTGTCATAGAGAGTCACTACGGGACTGTCAACAATGGCGTCGTAAACATGCACGAGGGGTTCTAGGCAATGACGTCATAGAGGGCCACTATGAGAACTGTCAACAATGTTGTCCGCGTGCACGAGCTATTATAGTGGTCCTTTATGACGTCATGATTGTAGTCGCCAGCAGGAAAAAAACAAGCCTGATTGAACAGGTGGTGGGGTCGAAAGAGTCGGAGACGTAGACAGCTATGAGGAAATTAATTATTATTTATTTATTTATTTTTTCCTGCTGTATGATAATCGGCCTCGATCCGGGGTCCTCTGCGTTTCCAATCATGATCCTAATATGGTGAGCTAAATGAAATCTTAATAGAGTAAGGTTTAATGAGGTACTTATGATGAAGAGCCGCCGCCGCCATGTTGGACTCCGCCGCGTGGATAGTTATAGATTAGAAAATAATTATTATATATTTATTTATTTTTTCTCCTGAGTGGCAATAATCGCACTTGAACCTCTGCGTTCCCTGGCAAGATCCTAATATGATTGGCTATCTCAAACTTATTATAATAAGAGAAAGTGATGAGTGTGGGTCGTCGCCACGTTAAGTTCTGAGTACATCACGTGGACGATTTATAGGTTGGAAAATTATTTTTACATGTCGTCCCTGAGACATGGGTCTTGGCGGACATATTGTGTCGCGTAGAGGAAGACGAACCATGACTCATCAAGAGAAAATGACATTATCGCTAGTATGATTTATGGCGAAAGTGGTTATTGTTGTTGAAAGAGAATAGAGTCGATGTATCATATATTTAAAATTATATATTTTATACAATGTTTAATATTTGTACATTTTTATATATTGTATAAAAATGTACAAATATTAAACATTGTATTTTAATAGTAAATTTGAGTCTCTGTTTTACATAGTACAAAACGGATGTAACTAACACGCATATCGATCACATATCGACCACCGCCTAGGGCGACCAGGACATTTGATCATCGGAGGATTCTATTTTTCAGTCGATCAATATAGCGTCTGACTGAGGCGCCACTTGTTCGTTATCACTACAAAATAAATAAATAAAATAAAATTATTATTTCGATACATAGCCGTATGGTAACGAAAAACGACTGTCGATAAATCTATGTTTTAATAATACAGCAGCGCATATTTTAGTTTCGTCGGGTGTTATGATTTCATGAAACACGGTACGACAAATTGCTCTAAAACGTAGTTTATCGATGTTTTAGTCGTTACTTTTTCGCTATCTTTGTTTTCCGACATTTTTTCTTTAGTTATTAATAAATTTTTAATACTATTGAAATTGACTAGCTGAGAGTTTTCATAATTTAGAGTTATAACCTTAACTTTACAACATTCATGCGTTTTATTCTCGGACGTGCGAACAACGTAAGCGTAAAATTTCGGATACAAACGCCGGATATAAACGCCTCGATACGCCTCGATAACTACCGCGGCTGTAGCTTTTGAGCTCGTCTGTCATATCGCCTAAAAAGTTATCCGTACTAGGCTCATACTCGTGCGGATACATCGCTGCTCTTATAAATACACGAATCTATATCATAAAACACGACGATCTAAGCGTTCTAAATAAAAATATAATTTTAAGCGAGCTTGTGCTGTCGTATACGCAGCTATCACGTTAGTTAACGGAGAAGGAACGACAGCATCTTGTCGCAATCGCTACGAAACATATACTACTTCGTCGGGTAATATGTCGATTATCTCGTGTTCGGCACTCGTCAGCAATGTCATAAAACGTTGAGGCGTTCTCATGACCTCTGTATTAGACAGATTAGATTGCTGATCGAATTTTCTCCAAAAAAAATTTAAGCACAATTTTGCGACTAAACCGGGATTCCGACGTTACATCTATCAAGAACAATAGCCTCGGTTTCTTCATATTCCCGTAAATATTCTTCTTTAGCGTCGTCATCGTTTTCCCCGCATTCGCTCGGCCGATCGCTGGCTTCTTGTTTGAGTTTTAAAAAGGTATTAATATATTCGGCGAACAATCCGTCCCGTCCCGTCCTAGCGCGATCAAATTGACTAACATTATATGTATGCCAAATCTCGCTTATAGCCGTCACGAGATAACTCTTTTCGAGGGCCTTACGTAATTCGCAAGACACCCATGTGCCCTCAATCACGCTCGCTAGCGTTTTCATGTGTGCAGCTCGTCTGTGAAAATGTTTCGCAGCAACTGCGACATAATGCAAAAAGTAATTTCCTCTTCACATGGTATGGAAGTACTGGATGAAACAAATCGCGCGGAGGAAGTATTTTACACCGTATGAGGCTTTCAAGCCTATCAAAATTATAATTCAGCGCCAATCCGATTAGCGTAGAACATTCATCACCGACATAAATATCCGGATGACCGATTGAAAAAGCGCTCGTTTTCAATACATACGGATACAAAGAATACACGTCTATATAGCGTATTTTCTCCGTACTCGTAACCTCATATTGTGTCACGATATTTCCAGTGCGGCCGCCAAAATATGCATCGCGAGGATCGAGTGGAGGCATTTCCACTATCGGATGATTTTCGAGATATTCGTGCATTTCATGATTATCTCGCATATCTCGATCAAAAACACATTCCCACTTTTCCGTCACGAGGTATCCGCGTTGTCGAAGTCGCCATGTAATCGCGAGAGTTCGTTCGTAACGCGAGTCGATCGTATCTTTGCAATAAGATGTCGAAAGTAGCCTATCACAATTCGTAGGGAAACAAGTTGGACACCCATGCCAAAAACAACCGTGAAATTGAAGCATGATGCGTTGTGTCGCCTCACCATTAGATGTTTCGTAATATTCATCGACGACCGTCCACCGTGCGAGCGCGATCTGCTGGTTTATAGAATGTTCGAGCTCTCGTTCCATCCATACCAACCACTGCAAAGCTTTACGCGAATAATTGCTCGCTTTTCTATATCCGCCAGCAGGAATGACACCAATCGTATTCCGCTGTAAAAAGTTTTTTTCGAAAAACGGTCATGTATGTTGAAGTGATAGTCATGCGATCCTCGAACGGATATACATTACCGCAATCTATAAAAATTTTTCTAAACGCCATGCATGCTCGTCGAAAAATATCAACGTCGGTACGACAGTAACGAATGATCTCGCGCTGAAAATCGAATACGGCGTTTTCTTGTCGCGTATCCGTGTGCCAAGTGAGAAAACGTTTGCGCTCTTCCGATTTCATAGTTTCCGGCGAGTAATAATGTGCATCGGGTAAGGGGCCAATATATGATTAATTTTCCACAGTGTTAAATAGATGCGGAAAGATACCTTTATCCAACGTATCATGTAAGCCGAAAGTCTTCGGTAATTCGAATAAGCGCATTGCCATATAATTAACGCTGTCGATAAATTTTGTATGCCCTATCGTTAACACAATGATTTTTGTTCTGTTTAAAATTACTTTAGGCTCTAAGTTATCAACGATATGCTTGTGAATAAATTGAGCGTTAAATGCTTTTGCATTATGCGCTATGCATATGATTTGCTTGAAACATTTTGTCGTTCGAGTTGAAAAATCGACAAATTGTTTTATTGGATCGTGTCGGAATATGAACTCTCGTATCCCGCACCAACGACAACGCACGAACAAGTCGTTCTCTTCGCAAATTTGTTGCGACGCAAAGCGTAGGAATGTGTCTTTTTACGGTCGTCGTACCTTCGAGCGTCTCGTCTTGTCAGGTTTCAAAATTATAAAAAACGAATGCTACGCGTTCTTTCTTGCACTCGTATGCTCGTTTACCGTCAAATTCTATACTCTCCACCGCGCTATGTGTTAGCGTCGTCACCGTTGCCGATGATGAAGACGCTAGTTCGACAGAGGAATCATTATCGCGACGAAGAGACTGCATATAGCATAAATGATTTTCAGATTTCGGCGAACGGCATATTTTACAATAAAAAACGCCGCATTCGTGCCTCGTATCTAATTTAACGACGCGCCCACACTTGTCGCAAAAGCGCACACCTTGCAAATATTTTTTGATTTACCGTCGTACGATTTTTCACTATGATGACGTTTGAAGCACTCTGTGCCGAAAAATTCTCGATTACAAACGGTGCATTTTATGATTTCCGCGTCGGTCTGATTATACGACGGCAAAGCGAAACATCGCGGACATTTATTCGGGCAGCGGTGACCGGTTTTATTGTTTCTATATTACATGGCACCCAATAATTTCTACATCCCGCAGCGGCGTTTAAATTTATGATAGGATTATAATGCCGCAAATGCTCATAATATATAATATTCATACATATTCAACCGTAGCGCGGGTTTACGTTCAAGAGTAATGCGATTCCATCGTACAGGGGCTTTTTATCGTGACCAAAAGTAAAATTATAAACTATAATAGCTATATTATCAACGGCGAGACATCATTGAAAGCGCTCGATTTCCCGAAGTTTGCATTCTTCTTCCGATATAGTAACACCGACATTTCTCGTTAACTCTAATACGAGCTCTCGTTGAAGCACGATTGCGGGTATCTTACGGCATTCCATTTCTCATGTAATTCTCCCGTACGCAAGTTACCGCGTTCACAGTAAATTCGCGCTAGTACTAGAGAAATTACATAACGTACGGGGAAATTACATAAATTCAGAATTACCGATTGTTATCGAGCGTTTTGCAACGGCTTCGTGCATTAATTTATGACGTCCGCAACCCGTAGGAACCGCGATATTAAAAACGCGTATGTTGAATTGATGCGATATCGTGCTCACCTGCACTCTGTGCTCACGAGCCTTCAAATGTCTTTGTGTGTTAAGTCGCAAGCCGGACGAAACGATAAGCTTGGGACCTTGCGTTAAATTCAGAAAATGAAACGATAAGCCTAAATAATCAGTCGGCTCGTATGAATTTACTGCATACGAGTGAATTTCACGGAACGCGTTTTCTAAAGCGCGATAAAGATTTGAGCAGCCTTCTTGTAGTGGATGTATAGCAAAACTCGCTTCTCTTCCGATTACGCTGAATCTTCGAAATCGTCGCGTATTTTCGATTAATAATTCTACATGATTAAAATTAATATTTCCGACTTGTTGTCGATAATGTTGCTGCTCTTCCTCCACCTCGTCTTCCTCCTCTTCTGCCGTTTCCGTATCCGATGTAGGATTTCGACGATCAGCATCGGCTTCCTCTTCATTAATTTCTCCTTGCACGCGTGGATTCGACGCGTCAGCGATTCGTCCCCCGCCTGTTCGTACTTGAAAAAAAAAATAAATTATAAATAAAATTTATAAGTTTAAAATTTACATACTCGCACTAGTTTATAATTCTTAAAATTTTATCTCACCTGGTGACTCCGTACTATCCGCAGTTGATTTCCTATTTATATCTTCATCGTTCTCAATTTGCATTTTTCCTAAAAATTTAATATTTTATTAATATCGATAAAATTTTTTTAAAATTAATATATTTTACTTTTTTACAAACTTACGTGCACATCCCGGTTCTTCTTCTTCTTCTTCTTCTGCGGGACGTTTTCGATTCTGAACGGGAGACTCTTGCGTGAGATTTGATGGCGATGGCGGTGGCGGTGGCGGTGGCGGTGATACTGGGATCTACAAATTATTATTATTAATGCAAAAATTCAGATTCTCTTCTCGCGCATTATTTTATAAACGCTATTGCTCTATATAAAAAATAAAACATTTCCTTACGAGTTAATCGGTTTCCATTTCGATAATTCGAGAGCATAAAAGCTATATGCCCTCCCGCGTCCTCTTCCTCGTGTCCACTTGACGCATTTCTATTATTTCAACCGCAATATGAAGTAACTCGTCGTAGCCGTCGAAATGTTCTAATTTTTCGGTTTTCTTCGTTAGTTTTGTCAACGGTTTTGCTATTTTGGAAAAGTCTTCAATAAATTTCCTATAATATCCGACTAAGCCTATGAATGATTGTCTATGAATGATACGTCCTTTACTTTTTTGGGAATTGGAAATTCTTTTATCGCTGTTAGCTTTGACGGATCCGGAGATATTCTGTTCTCTGAAATAATATGACCTAAATAAATTACTTCCTTGCGCAAGAATTCGCATTTATCCGGTTATAATTTTAAATTATTCTCTCGGAGTCTCTGCAATACTTCTTTTGTTTGTTGTGGTGTTCTAGGCTTGATCCATAAATCACAATGTCGTCTAAATAAACTAGACATTTAAGTCCTTGCATTTCTATTAGCACTGAATTCATCAGACGTTGGAATGTTGCTGGCGCATTTTTTAGTCCAAACGGCATTCTATTAAATTCATAATGTCCGTAAGGTGTTGAATTTTTATCTTTTTCGGTCATCGGTATCTGGTGATAACTTGATGCCAAATGTAGAGTAGTAAAATATTTAGCGTTGCCTAACTGGTCCAATATATCCGTAATGTTGGGCAGTGGAAATGAATCGCCTATTGTCAGGTTGTTCAGCTTTCGGAAGTCTATTACTACTCGGAGCTTAGGTTTTTCCGACGCATCTGCCTTTTTTGGTACCATTAATAATGGTGCATTTCATTGACTTGTGCTGGTCCGTATAATTCAATCCTTTAGTATTTATTGCATTTGTTTGTTTACTTCCGTCTTGTGCTTCTTTGGAAGGTCTCACGTTCACCGGCGAGGTATCGGCGCGCGTGTTTATCTCGTGTTTGACTGTCGTGGTGCATGTCAGTCGTTCTCCGTCCACATGGAATATATCACAAAAATCTTCGCATATCCGTAAGAGTGCCTATTTTTCTTCGATATTTAGGTCCTGGGTGCGCAACAATTGTCAGATGTGTGCGTTTCGCGAGATTTTAGGTTTTAAATTATTTCTTGTGTATCATATACATTTCAGACGTCGTGTCGCTCTCTACTTCTTCGAGTGCGATATGAGGCATGCATTTCGACTTCTCTGCCTGTGTATTAATGACGCTAACGGGGTATGTGAGGTTCGCGGCGTTTACTATACAGTTCCCGATATATATTCCACGTGCTTTTTCTTCTGCGCGAACAATCCCTATTCGGTTCTGATCCGTTCTTGCCTTTATTCGTTTCACTGCGCGGCTTTTAAAAAATTATTTTATTAAATGGATAGAAGTTTAGCACGGCGTTTCCTATTTTTAATTGGATTTAATTGTATTTATAGTGACAGGTTACAGAATGTTGATGAAGGAAATCGATTCCTAAAATCCCTTCATATTCGATTGTAATCGTCTCTTACCACGTAAAATGCATGTTTTGTTGGTTGTTTATTCTAATTGTTCCGTATATCTTTCCGACGGTGTATAACATCACTCAATAAGCCTCCAGCCTTATTCGATCCAATAATGCCATGTAATATTTACTATTAATAGTTTTGCCTTTCTTAAGATAGTCGATGAACAAAATTCCATGCGCATCCCAAAATACGGATGCCATAATCTTGCCAGCCGACTTTTGAGTTTTTGGTCGCTTTGGACGACTTTCACCGGCTGCTGTCCACTCAGCTGACGGTCTTTTTGATTCAGGCGTGTAGTGGTGGATCCATGTTTCATATATCACATACCGAGGCAAGAAATCCTTTTTATTTTGCTTGAACAGCTCCAAACAGCCCTCTGAATCGTCGACGCGTTGTTGTTTCTGGTCCGATGTGAGCAAACGCGGCAAACATACAAAACTGGGGTCACTAAAACGACTGTAACCTCTAAACCAACGGTCAGAATGCCATGAAATTTTGACACGTACTGTTTGAAGATTAGTACTATCCGGAAATCACGTGGGTTTGTCAACAATGTTGCCATATATGTGTCAGACCGGGGACTTATTGAATGCGTTTTCTTTATAAAGTTATCCTTTTCTTCCGTGCTGCTATTATTATCGTATTCCGAATTTTGTTTAAATTGAAGCGGTGGTCTTTTCGACTCGGGAATTTTTTCGTTTGGTTTTTATCATTTTCCTTTAATTTATCCGCGTGTGTTTTTGATCATCCGTTTAAGCTCCAACATTCTTCACGATTGTGCCCGGATTTTTTGCAGTATTTGCAATATTTGTTTATTGTGTTTATTCGTGGGGATATCTCCGGTTTTGGGAGCGCTTTTCGGCTTCGACAGTTGCGCCCGTAATGGCCGTTTTTTCCGCATTTAAAGCATTGAGGGATCGAACTTCGATTTTGTTGCGAATTAGATAATTCGAATTTATTCTTATTATACAAGTAATTGGATTTTGTCGGTCCAAGTAATTTTTCCTTGGCATTCGCGCCCGTTATCTCCTCTTGAAGCGTCGTATATTTTTTGGCACGTACGAGCACCTTGAGTTCGTCGCGAAGTCCGATTTAAAAATTTATTAATGCTTGTTTCTTAATTGTTTCGTGAATTGTGCGCTTTGAATGTGCGGGGTGTTCTTCCCCTTCGATCATAGAGTCGAATAATTTCATTGCTAGTAGATCAACTCGTCCAAACGCGTGCGCGGTTTCATTTAATTTTTGCTTTAATGAATTAAATTCGATTTGTAAATGTGTAGTACTTTGTTTAGTTTGATAACAAGTCTCGAGTTGATGCTTTAATTCTTCGAACGTTTGTATATCTCGCGTCTCGAAATCCTGCGTGGCTTTTTCTTTTAGTTTGGTATATAAAATTGCTTGCATTAACGATTCTTCATCTGCGGGATTTATGTTCCGTACGTGCAGGCATTCAAAAATTCTTGTAATTTATGTCACGACGTTCTATCAAATTCGGGGATTATCATCTTTGCTTCTTTTAGCGGTACGTAATATGGTGCGATGCTTCTTCTGTTTCGAATATCGCGATTAGTCCGTCCGTATGTTTCATCAAATGCGTTGTTATCTTGCTCTCTATCGCGATAGTCTTAGCGGGGCATTTCTCTCGATGTGTTTTCCATCGCGGTCATTTGCTGATTTAGAGAGTTCATATTTGCGCGTAGGTCGTTTAGAACAAGTAAATGAGCGTATTTTATCCTTTCTGCGCGATTTACGGGCGGGGTATTATCCGCCTCTGCTATAGTTTGACCCATCTGTCGAATGGTTGGACGCATGTTTTCGATCTTGTTGTCTATTGCGCCTTGCGGTATGTTCACGGGAGTGTGATCTTGCGGGAATCGTGCTTCGGCCATATTATTCGCCTGTGCACTATAGATCTCTTCCGGATCAAATCAATCGCTTTGGTATGAGGTTTACGAAAATTCTCGTCGTAAGGATACTCTACTCGGAGTTCTGCTACGGTACGGTCTCGTTCGTCTAGTATCGCGTTGAGTGTTGTCAGTGGGGTCAGTCGTGTTATTCGGGAATAGGCTTTCGTCGAAACTATTAACAAAAATTCTCGTTCAGTGATGACGTTTTCTGGTAATTCGAATTCGCTTTCGCTCGAGTATTGTGTTTCTAAATTTCTTCGCGCGCTATCTAAATTGTCTTGCGGCGATAAACATAAACTTGCTCGTCAAGCCGGTTCCCTATGTAACCACGATCGGTTCGCAATTGGTCGCTTCGGTACGTTAGAGCCTTCCGACATTCACATAATTATAATTATTGTACGGACTTACAGTAATAAGATGGTTCGCATGGTCGCTCGCAGATACGGCTATCCTTCGCTTGGCGGCTAGTACGACGACTCGTTGTACAGGGTTGTTGCTCAGGAACGATGTGTTGTTTGTTGAGGTGTCGAGAATCTGTGCTGGTCCTTGGACTCTGGAGATCCTACTCGAGTTTCAGCTGCTTGGTTTTCGTCTGACTGCTTATCGTCTGTCTATGTTGCTTTCGCTGTTGTTTCCGTCAGCTTTATTTTATTGTCTACTGACGTGCCTGTTTTAACCCTTTTGCTTTGGACTTTTTCAGATCTTCTCGGCTGTTCTTGCCGATCCTGTGGCGATCCCACCAATGGCTGCCATCAATTTGTTGTGCTTCAGGGGGAGGCACTGGGTTTTTTTGGATTCACTAAAGCTGGGGAGCCGAGGACCGGGTTGGGAGCCGGCAGAGGGGGAACAATATGTTTTCCTTTTTTTATTTAAATAAACAATTTTTATTTCCTTATTTTGAGTAGCTTCCTTTTACCTGTTGTTCCCCTTCACAGCTATTCGTATCATAATGTAGAATTACGTCGGCGTGAGCCTGATATCTCGGTCACGGTCGCGAGATCAGCTGTGACTTCGTTCGGATAACAATTCGTATCGCGGCTAGACTAGGGATTCTTTGAGTTAGGTTGATCGCGGTAACTGTCCGATATCACTCGTGAATAATAACTGTCCGATACAGATTGATAATCAAGACTGCCCGCCGCGTATTCGCGGTGATATCTTTTATTGCCTTTTGTTTGGTTGATTTTTTGGAGGGAATCCCTTAGCGAAATGACCATATATGGTTGTGTCGCTTGTTTCGAATTGTTAGGCCGAAATGCAAGTTAAGATCGTTCGATCGAAATTCC
>JBCAUJ010190665.1:0-11241 GCA_038406275.1 Cataglyphis albicans
ATATATATATATATATATATATATATATATATATGTTTAAACATATAGGAAGAATGTCCATATATATGTTTAAACATATAGGAATGTAATTAAAACTTATAATTTTTCGAACATTTTATTATTTTCCCATATGTACGTATGTAATATACAGAAGTTGTTCTGTTAAATCAAATAAAAGAATATTTTTTATTATAATCTTTTCTTTCGTCAATTTAAAACAAATAAGAAAAAACCAGGAAAATATTTTTATGAAAAAATGTGTATATACTGTGTATATATATATATATATATATATATATATATATATATATATATTTATTTATGTACAATATAAGTATATCTATCCAGAAATATTGAAAAAATTTTAGCAATAAACTAAAATTCTTACTATTTTGATTTCCATATGATTCCAATATCATTTTTATATGTTGTTAGACAGCAATGTACGCCGAGTCTTCTTGCTACGATGTTATAAGTGAAAATCAATAAATGTCTTCGGAAACTTCCTGCAAACTGTATTAAATTTCATTAAATAAATTGTATATAAAACATTCATGAAAATTATCATTATATTTGCATAACAGATATAATGATAATTATTATGATGATAATTATTATACTGATAATTATTATAATAATAATGCTAATTATTATCATATACTTTTATTATTATTATATTAATATTATAATTTAAGATAATAAAAAATAACTTACATATTTTATATATTTTACTTCGAGATCTGTTGTCTTTAATAATTGGTGCAATTTATGAATTTCTAATTCCGAAAATATATATTCTTCGAGAACGCCCATAATTTGCTTTGATTCTGTTTCATTCCAGAAATTATCATCAATATTGTTGTCTCTCCAAAAAGAAAATTGTTCTAAAGTCGTTGAGCAAATTGAATGAGACGGATATTTAATTTTCAGACGAGATAGTACTGTTTGCGTTATTCCATTTAACCACGTTTTTACGGCCGAATAAGACACATGTGGCGCAAAATATTGCGTTACGATCGTTAATTGTTTTTCCAAAAGAATCATCGTCTTAGGCATATTCATAAATTTTATTTGTTTATACATAAATCGATAATGTTTTAAACAGTTAAAAACTCTTTTAAAGTAATATTCATGTGTCAAATTAAAAAACAGTTCGCTAAAAAAAAATTACATATTAAATACAATAATTACATTGATTCATGATGTTAATAACAATTTAATTTACTGCATTTTTTACCTTGATTTTTGTGCATAATTTTTATTTATCTGATCACACACAAAATAGTACGTTATAGAATCTTCTGCAATTAAGCGCAGTAAAAATATCAAATGTTTTACGTTAGTAAAACTTAACTTATATTTTGCCGTCACATATGCATAATATTGTAATTTGTGGATATAATATAACCCTGTTTTTATTTTTTTTTTTAAATTGATATGACGAAATACTTTATTCTGTTTTTCTTTGTTATACTTTTTTTCTGCAGTAGGGCAGCTAAAATTAAGAAAAAAGAAAATAGAAATACTCCAATATAATATTACATAACGCCATAATATCAGCCATAAATTTTAAAAACTATATTTTTTAAAATACATATAAATTTAATGATCACATATATATTAAAATTCTAAGCAAATTATAAAATTTATAAATAAACACACACACACACAAATAGATTTTTTATTTAAAAAATTAAAAAATAATATAATTTAATCTGATAATAGTAATTTGCACAATAGACATATATGTACAATGTATTTTTCACTGTTGCTATAACTGTTGTTATAACTATTGCTATAACTATTGCTGCGATAATCTCATCCTCATTTAAGTTCCTTCAATTTAAATAAGAGAAATCAAGTGAAAACTAAATGAGGAAGAATAATTTTCATTCCACATGCTATTAAAATGAGACTAAATATTGGAAGAAGATTTTAAGATAAAAGAAATGTTCACATGATCTTTATAACCTTTAAATAAATATAATTAATTACTATTATATTTTGTAAATTTGTAGAGAGCATAAAAGTTAAAAATTATAAAAAGATTTGGATATTTAAGTATAAAAATATATAATTATTTATGAAGAATAAGAAGAATATTTTACAAGTCATATTCGAAATGATGAAATATAAAAAAAATATTTAAATATTACTGTATAAATAAACTTTTATACATAATCAGCAATGATATTATAACAAACTTTAAAATTAAAATATTATAAAAAATTATAAGAGAAACTTGAATATAGCGTAATTTGTCTTATATATAAAATAAATTAAACTTCTTAACCATAAATTAAAATAAAACAAATAATATAATAAAGCTGATTAATAGAACAATACAAAAGATTATTTCTGATCTACATTTTTCATAATTTAAAATAATTTATTTTAAAATGATACACACATTGTTATAACAAAAGAAAATATTAAAAAATAGAATAATATTTTATGCTCCTAATTTAATAATAAAGCCTAGATAAAGAAAAGTTGAAAGTATAATCTATAAAAATAATTAATTATAAATAATAGCAAGCAATGTTTATCAGGAAACTTGGAATACATTGATGAATATATAGATTGGATAATGACTCATCAAGAACTTAGATGTATGAAGATTTTGGTTTTACTAAATCTTTATTTTTTACTATAATCCTATTAAATTAAAATATCAAAAACATGCTTAATTTTCACTGAATCAACAAACACACACAATTTAAATTATTGAAATAACAACTAATAACTTTAGTTTTACTTTTTTTACTATTTCCGCATTTTACTATTGCTTTGTTGAGTGAACAAAAATCTATCGAGTGTATAGATATAAATTAGATGAGATAGATATAAAATACATATAAAAAAGTTACAAATAAAAAAATACCTCTGATAATATTTCTTTTCCCAAAACTTGCAGAGCAGTGTTATTTGCCAGAATCTCTTACATGTGCACTTAAAATTTATGATATCCTGTATGCTGATGTTTTCGTGTTCTAAAATAATAGCAATCACTTCTTCGGGCAATTGTGTTATAGTAGCCATTGGAAAGAATTTAATATATATAATAATTCACAAAACAACTGGCAACAAGCGTTATTAACTTTGTTTAACTATTTCGATTTTGTAATACTTTACACACACACACACACACACATATATATATATATATATATTACATATATATAATATATTTGTATGTATATATAACAAATCACGAATGTGCGCACAAAGTTTGTTGTAGCTTCTAGGACTGCTGCGATGCGTCTGTAACGTGCACTTCGTTTGGTATAATTCAGAAGTACTTTGCTCAGTGTTAGAAATTCGGAGCTTTCCAAAACGTTTGACCAATCAGGATAAAAAGAAAAAATTTCTTGGTTTTTATTGATCAAACTAAAAAAGCCAGGCAAGAGAGAATACGTTAAAGAAAAATTTCTAAGTAATCTTTCTTCACTAATCTTGGAATTTATGGCATTTAAGATTTTGCTCTAATGATATTTTAAAGGAATTTTTCACTCTTTTCATTTTCAGTTACCCATTGTCCCCTACCCATATAATTGCTTTCTTCCTTTTCATTTTTCGCTTGGAAGGATAGCATGTGGTTTTGTCTCATAAAAGAGAGATTTATAGCGTTAAATCGTTTTTACCGGACTGAAACTTTTATTATAAGGCTACTTGTATGCGTATGTTTGTTCGACCCGAGTGAAGTATTTTAAAGTATTTTATTCTGGAAAATATTTTTGTTATGCATTTCCATACTTCTATTTTATTCTATTTTACATTACTCTCAAAATTTGAACATAAAACTTTTGTTACCTAAGACTAAACATAACACACACACACACGCACACACACACACACACACACACACACACACACACACACACACACACACATACACACACATACACACATACACACACGCCCAAACGAAACTAAAATTATTCTATATGTAAAACATTTTGTCTCTAGTTCCTTATCCAGTCTTCTTTATTTAAATATTTTCTTTCTGTCTGGAAATCTTTGTCTAAAAAGTTTTCTGAAATTCTTACTAGACATCGCAAAATCTGATTTTATCTGACTATTTATAAAATTTTTTGTAGTAATATTACAGAGTCTGTACATCTAACAATTTTTACATGTAAAATAAACTTTTTGTAAACTTTATTTTTATACTTTTATATCACGAACAACAAATCACGAATGTGTGATCTCGTAAAATTTGTAATTTTTAGGACTGTCGCCATGCGTCTGTATCGTGCACTTCGTTTGTCATAGACTCAGATGTGCTTTACTCAGTGTTATAAATGTCTCGAAATGTTTGACTTATCAATCAGAATACAAAAAACAATGTTTTGGTTTTAGTTGGTCAAACTAAAAAAGCATAAATAGAATAAATAAACGTGTAATTCTGTAAAGAAAAATTTCGAAACAATCTTTTTTCACTAATCCAGAGATGGCGTACAAGATTTTGCTCATTTCAAAAGGATTTTTTATCCTTTTTATTTTCAGTTGCCCATTATTATACATTAAGAAAGAAGAAGAATATTTTTTGGATATTTTATTGGTCGAATTTGAATCAGTTTGAATTTTGAAAAATTATTTTTAATAAAAGAAATTTTTCTTTTTGCACAAGCTATTCTAAGAATTAAAAACGTTATTCCATTTTTAAAAGAAATTATGTAATCTTAAAAACGAGAAAGAAGTTTTAATAATTTAAAAATGACATCAGTTTTAAGAAATTAATTTTCGGAAATCGTGAGAAAATCAAGAGAACACAAACAATGATTATATTTTTTAACAAAATCGTTGCAGTTTTTTTTAATAAAATTTAGTGCATAGTTTAGAAAGCAACCAAAAAAGATAATATTTGTTATCATCTTCTCAAATACTTATATTACACATTTTAGACATTTTTTGATTGACAAGCGGAGAGCAATGATTCGCTTATTGTAAAAATTAGTAAGATAAAGAAATGATTACTCATTTCGATAAAAATACTGTTTCAAAATAACATTATTCGACAAATCACACTTGAGCAATATATGCAATGTGATCTCAAGATGATAATAAGAATCAACTTTATATTATTAGCGACGAGTGCATGAAATTCTCCGTAAATTTTAATAGATATCAAACAAACGCCTTCTCCGATATCGCAAATTTCAAGATCGCTTATTTTCGACAACATTCTCTGAAATTAATAGGAAGATTTCAAAAATTTTTTATTTATATTACATTTTTTTATTTAATTAACGGAAAGGTTGCAAATTAAAATCGAAAATAAAAAATACATCTATTTGAAAAAAGCAGAATTTGATCAGCAATCGACTCAATCGACATTTATTGCTCCTTCATGTTGTCTTTTACGATTATATTGTTTGCACAATTTGAGTCACGTGGAATACGCGCGGCAGTGATTTTTTCGTAGTCGATCGGCGGAGATCGCGCGAAAAATGATTGTAGTACGCAAACACGTGTGAACAAATGCATAGAAATCAATATTCAATATCGTGTGATTTTTTTTAAATTTAAATAGTAAAACAATTCTTTTTCGTCTATTTGTGTTAATTTTTTTCGCTTTAGAACATCTAATATTAAAACAAAATAATTCAACTTTAACAAATTATATTAAATAATGCCAATAACAAAAAATTAATGTTCAATGGGCTTGTCTTCTGTAAAATATTGGTGTAATAAAATGAAAATAATATTGAAATCCCTGTAATATTTTTTATGATATTTTAGATTTAAGTAGTAATTTTTCATTATAAAACATGTTACCTAAAAAAAAGTAAAGAAAATTTTGTTAAAAGATAAAATAATAAAAAGAAATTCGTTACTTTTACTCATTGATTTTAAATATATTAAATGTTATTTGCATATATAACAAATATATAACTAACGTTATTTGCAAAAATCATAATTGATGATTATTTTTATTAACTACTTAAAATTAATATAAAAATTTAAATATAAAACATTACCAACCGAACGATACAAGCCTAAAATTTCGGGCCACCGGACACGAACGCAAGAATCGTGTAAAGTTAAAGACATTACTTTAAATTATGAAAACTCACAGCTTGTTAATTTCAATAGTATTAAGGATTTATTATTAGCTAAAAAGACAGAAAATGGAAAGAACGACGAAAAAATTGAAACTTTGATAAATTTACTATTTAGAGCATTTCGCGTACCGCGTTTCATAAGTTAGTAACGCGGGATGAAACCAAAGTATGTGAGCCTGTATTATTAAAACGTAGATTTATTAATAGTCGTTGTTCACTATCACACGGATATATAATATATATAATAGATAAATAATTTTTCATATTCTATTTTTTTCGACTTTAGCACTTTTATCGCTGCATATAATAACTTAGTAACGAATTCACATATTTTCCGTCCATTAAGAGTTAACATCTTTTTGTAAATGTTATAAATATTATATATTTAAAAGTAATATATTTAAATTAAGTAATTTGTATAGAACATTGTATTTCTGCTGCAGCTTAAAAATGTTATTAATTTTAAATAACTGAAAACATTTAATTTTTTCCTTTTCTCTTCTTCTTTCTTTCCTTCATAACCTCTGCGACTTCGTAGCGTTTTAAATCTCCGATAGTCTATTGTTTCCAACGATGATGTTATTATACAAGTCTACCTGCGTTGCATGCCTCGATTGACGGGACAGTTGTGTCCAAACTTAAACGCTTCTGTATTTCGTCCGTATACCCTGATATCAGATAATTCCACACTAGCCAATTTTTTTTTTTAGCAAGAAGGGCAGGAGGAAGTGGGCGACACGCGGAATGCAGCACAATTTTCCGTAATAGTGGTCTAAGGAAAGAGGAGACGTATGTCGCGCGATATCTTTCGGTTTTCCACAAGGTTTAGGAGGAGGAGGATACAATGAGACAACTCTGCAGTCATCGACAGTCACTATTTTACCGGCTGTAGACGCATCGGACATCTTGTCGACTTTCTCTCTCACATTATTATCTCTCCCGTTTTTCCAGCTCGTTGGAACCAATCAAGTAGCCGGCTATTATAGGGAACCAATCGGAGCATTTAAGTTCCGTAGATACAATTCAATAGAAGAAGAACTTGAACCGTCGTCGACGTCGTCGCATTAATAAATTGTTTTTCAGCACAATAGGATATAAAAAAACTACGACTACTAAATATAATATATAGCTCTAAAAAAAAAATAAGTAATAGGTTAATTTCAATGTTGTCGCCTTGATTATTTCTAATAAAATATCTCCTATTAATTTAATTATTAATATTGTTTGTATTACAACACATGCCATTGAACTCACTCGACGAGTGTCAGATCAATTCAACATTATTCGACTGTCAAGATTTTCCAGTGTTTTTCCGAATCATTGTCGTTCCTCGTCAATAAATGACAAATTATTATAAACTACGAAATTATTAAAAATTCCGAAAATTACGTAGAGAAATCGTAGTCTCGAAAAATGGCGTGTTCTGCGAATAGAGTGTATCTTTATTGCTCGCAATAGCAGTTAGCGCGATTATATTTAATTGTCGTTAACGGCGTTGACAGCGATATTATTCGAATTATTCGATGTAGAGAAATTTGATTACGCGTATACAATATCCATGATATGCGTTGTCGAAGGGACGTACTTATTGCGCAAGGAAAGAGATTTACGCAACGAAATCTTTCTATTATAGCATCGCGAATAAAAAAATAACATAATATATCATGAGCGCGCTCCATAAATCATTCGTAAGTGTATAATATCGTATTATTATTTGCATAGGATCGAGCGATCGCGTCCCCGCGAGCGCGTAATGGAAAGGAGACAAAGAAATGTAAATGAAAGGAAAAGAGCGCGATTTTTTTTTAAAGAAACGTTATCATTCTTTCAATTTATAATACATCTATTATCTATAGTATAGTATAGAATATTATTTTATATAAATATTTTTCAATTATTTTTCATCGTAAATTATTATTTTGCAATAATATTTTAAATGTTTTATATAAATATTATTTTGTAATAATATTTTAAATATTTATATAAATATTATTTTACAATAACATTATTAATTTTTTATATAAATATTATTTTAATAATATTTTAAATATTTTATAAAAATATTATTTTACAACAATATTTTTAATATTTTATACAAATATTGTTTATATAAATTATTATTTTATAATATTTATATGAGGACTTGTAAATTTAATTAATTTAAATTATTTATAATTTAATTAATAATTAAATAATATTTATTTATTATTAAGTCAATTAGAGGATTAGAGAATTAATAACGTCAATTTTCTCATAATTTAATGTATTCATACAAGAAAAAGAAAGAGACGAGATATCCCGTCTCGGGACGAAAAATCCGCGAAGAAACCCTCTCATCCTCTGCTCCTCGTACCTTCACGTATCTTCGTTTAGGATCAGCGGGCGACTGGTTTTTTTTTCCCCACGAGCCGACCAGATGCAAAGATGCGAGAAGCGTGCGCGTGCGCGTGTGCGTGTCCTCGCGGATGTCCATTAGCAGTTTCTTGGGAGAGCTGGCGTGCGCGTCCTTGATGCCATTACACTCCCTTGCATTGCTTCTTGCTTTCCTGAGATCGAACTTCGAGAGAGATTCGTTTTACCTTGCCGACACGACACGCAGGTCCACGAAGTTGCGAATCTCGTCTCGTCGGGATATTTTGCCACGAAGTACAAAGGATATAAAAGGAAAATAATTGTCTTTTTCTTCTTTTTTATATAAATTTAATAAGTCTTAAATATTGTGAAAATTATGAACTCCTTAATTAATCCAATGATGAAGCAAAAATTGTTTTTAAATTATTAAATACATTAATTTATTTATTAATTAAATTTTGCTAGAAATTTTGATATAAATATTGTAAAAATTGAAATTGTAAGATAATTATTATATTACAGCAAATATTTATATAAAATAATATTCTATTATATTAATATAAATAATAAATTTATTAAATTGAATCATTAAATGAATCCCTGTTGTTATTAATGGAAATATGGATAAAATCAAAGAAACTGACATTGGAATTGTCATAGCTACGGGTAACCAAATAAAAAAATAATTTGGGCTCTTTTATTAATTAAAGTAATTACAATTATTAATAAATAAAACCAATCAATTATTATTTAATAAATATATATATATATATATATATATATATATATAAATCAACTGTCATAAATATTATTTCAATTCTTAAGTAATATTACGTAATAGAGAATATTGTGTCGATTAATTGAAAAAGGAGGATAACAATTTTAATTAAAAAAATAATTTTACGTAATATTTTTTTGAACACTCACAGCTTCTCGATACGCATATAGATATAAATTTAAAGAATTTCGTTTTTTTAATGATTATTTTCGATTGAGTTCAATTTCTTCAGTGAAAGCACTAGAAAGCGAAAGAATAAAGTTACGTGTGGGCATCGGTACCTGAGGATGTAAAGGAAATGTGCCATCCCCGAGATTTTTAATCGAGGACACGAGCTCGCTCGCTCGCTCGCAACAATACGCGGCGAGAAAGAAGAACAGAAATGATTAGTATCGGATCATTAGATGAGCCAACATAAGCAGATAACTGAGCAATAATTCAAAAATGACGATCACGAGTTCGGCATCACATATGGGAGGATCATAATATATAATGAAGAAATGCGTTTCTCGAGATAATTATATAATGGAACCCTCCTCCTCCTCTCCCCTGCAGAAAAATAAAATGATAATTACATGCCGATCTCTGAAAAATTCTATTATATTGCACTCGCACGATCTTACGTATAGACGTCGTAAACAGATTAACGATGAATCGGAAAAACCTGTCGTACGAAAATTCAATTAATCGCTTCAAAACTTTGTAATTTTTATTAATGAACGATAACTTCATAAGCATATGATCAAATATGTGATAATATAAACTTTTCTATACACAGGTATTTGTTCAATTTTCGAATATGTTAATAATAAATTTTTGTGTCATTTAATTAAACCTGCTTAAAAATGCTATAAATTTTGTTAAAATTTAAAACAAAATACAAAATATATTTTATTATTAATTTAATTATTTAATATTTTATTATTTAATATATTTAAAAAAATAAAATATACAAATTACAAGAATTATGACACGTAAAATTATGAATGGACTCTTGATTAAATTTTGAATGATAAATTATTTATATATGAAGCAGGTTTTATTTCTCCAAAAAAAAGAAAAGAAAAAATAAAATTAAAAAAAGAAATTTTTGATAAGAAATAATCTTCATCTACGACGTATTTAAATCAAACCTTCTCTGTTACAAAAGATTAACAGCATCTCTTCTTCAGCAAACTTAGATTTTATTCTTTCCTTTCTCATGTCTGAGATCTCATTTCCTTTGTACATATAAATATACGGAGAAAATCGCATTACAGCAGTGCCGTATTTGAGATGTGTTTGATTCGCAGTGGTTTATCTCCCGGCGTGCACCAAATGACTTCTTTGTGGCGATATCATGCATCTTGCCGACATTGGAAATTATATAGCGTACCTTAATGACGTCACTCGATCGCAAAGTTTCATGTAGTCTCTCCTCGTAAAGACGTGCTGTTTCGTTGCGGCGACTATGAAGCGCTTAACGAATGTAACGCGCGAGAAAATTGACTCGGAACGATTATTCACCTAAATTGTAATCCGAGTCAAGTGTTTTCAAACATTTAATTCTTATTAATGTCTGTCGCATTGATTGTTTAAAAATGATTGACGTAAACGATGAGAAATGTATGTCTATAAAAATAAATAATGTAAATAATATAGCTGTAAAGATATATAAAATTAATTTATAAATTTTTTGTTATATATAAATGTAATAATAATTATAAATTATAACAAATAATGAATTTTAAAATTAAAATAAAAGAAAATTAAAATAGAAGGCTATTTTGACATATTGTTACACAATTGATGCAAATTCATAAAGGATATATTTTAGATAAATATTAAATATAAAATAGTATTTTAAATATATTTCTATAGTACTAAAATTATATCCTTAAGCTACAAGCTAAAATATTCAATATAATTTTTTATACATTTTAAACAACGTATATGTCATCAAAAATATATTTCTTATTTCATGATTGAATTGTTAATGTGGCTGGAAAACAAAGCATTTGCAAAAACAATTTACAATTAATATAAAATTATTTTTTTATTAAA
>JBCAUJ010190889.1:0-11123 GCA_038406275.1 Cataglyphis albicans
AAAAATAATGTAAAATATTTTATAAATTATTAAATTACAAATAAATAATTGAAAAATTAATAAAATATGATATAAATCAGCTTAAAAATTTCTAGCTTTAAACATATTAATTGTAAACATTACACATACATAACTATAATTATAAAATATTAATTTTTATAAAATATTAACATCAATAAAATAATAATATAATAATAAAATAATAAATTAAAAAAAGAAAGGTAATAAAATAATTTTAGAGTCACTTTTTAAAAGTTAATAAAAATATTTTATTTGGCAGAATCATAAGAATACTAACATTCGTTGCAAGGGTAAGGGAAACTGCCAAAAACCTCACCAGTATTCATAACAAAAATATATCACAATTATTTTATCATTTAAAAATATAAAATAAATATTAATATTTATAAGATAATATTTATAATCTTGAAAAGCAAAATAAATTCTTTATAAACATAAATATATAAACTTAAATATGTTTTATAAAACATCAAATAAATAAACATATTACATATAGAACTAATGACTACACTAAAATAAAAAATAAATAAATAAAAAATAAAAATAAATAATAAGTGAAAAAATAAAGAGAATAAATTAATTCATTAAAGAAAATAAATTTATATCGCATATTGCAGGTACATAAGAGGAAACACATGTAAATAAAAAATAAAAATAAATAATATGAAAAAATAAAAAAAAAATTAATATTATTAGTTAATATTAAAGAATAAAGAAAATAAATTAAAGAAAATAAATTAATATTGCACATTGCAGGTACATAAGGGAAAAATACATGTAAATAAAAAATAAATAAATAAGAAATAAAAATAAATAATATAAAAGAATAAAGAAAAGAAATTAAATAAAATAAATTAATATTGCACATTGCAGGTACGGTTGAAAAAATACATGTAATATATCACATAAAATATATCTGCAACAGAAAATATTGTCAATAATAATATACGCATGCATAAAAAATGGGCTAGATGAATGTGAAAAAATATATAATCTATATGTTAAAAAATATAATAATATACAAAAATTACAAAAATAAAATATGAAAAATTACAGAAATAAAATAAAAATATCAAAAATTAAAAAAATAAATTTAAAATAAAACCATCAGATGAAATGCATTATTTCGCGGATAAATTATGTGAGTTGTATAACTCTAAATGTCGCGAATCAATTTCGAAATTTATACAATTAATGCCTGCAGCCTGAAAACTTGACCGAGCTATACAAATCGCGGAAATGGTTTCAATTGATAATCAATTCCTTTTTTTATTTTTTACATCTGTAATTATCGAAAAAATTCGTTCGGCTTCGGCATTTGAATGTGGAAGAGAAAATACCGCTTGAACCAATAATTCTAAATTTATAAATATTTTATCTTCATAAAAATCTTTAAATTCTAATATTTTTTTCCACATTTCATTTATTTCTAATGAAGCTAATTCTTCTTTTTCTAAATCAGTAAACATTGACGGCAGAATTCTCCATTCGAATGCTAATTTCGTTAAATCAATATTACCTACGCACAAAGCAACACAAGTTAAATCTTTAATTTTATTTCTTGCTTCATCAAAAAGAGCGACTTTAGGATCTAAAAAAGCTAATTGTTAAAAAAAAATGTCTTTATACGGTAATCGTTTTAACATTTCCCGAACTGCCGTTTTATAAAATTCCAAACACGTTAATCTAATTTCTTTCGCGCAATCTAATGGTACCGTTGCTAAAAACTGTTCACATTCGGGCCCGACATATATATCATCCAGGTGTTTAATATAATCTTTATTGTCTACATTTAAAGTAACAATTTGTTTCAAAGCCTCCGGAGTCATAAAATTTTGAGCAATTTGCCGAATTATTTGCTGACTATTTTCGAATAATTTGTGTATTAAAATTTTACGTGACTGAAATAAAGCATTAAAAGTGTTGAAAAAATTTAATGAATATTTTAAAAATAACAAATATGCTTTAATACAATTATCATTTAACTGGGATAAAATAATTTCTGCAGATTTTAACTTATCTTCAATTACCGCCAAAATAAAATAATTTTTTAAAACTTCCCAGTTATCAAGTATTCTAACCACGCAATGTTGTAAAACAAGCCATCTTGTATTTGATAATTTTAAAATTTTATTTTTTTCTACATTAAAAAACTCTTGAAATTCAGTTAAAATAGCACATCTCTTTGCACTGCCCGAAATATAAGTGGCAATACCTCTAATTAAATTTTCGCAAGATTGTGGCAATTTTTCGCAAGCTTTACTAGCTATAATAGCAGACGAATGACAAATACAATTTAACATTACTACACCCGTTACTTCTGACTGTAAACGCGAAAAAAAAGAATTATTGCATCCAATCATTACAGACGCATTATCACTTGCCATACCAATTATATTTTTAATAGGAATCTGTTTTTTATTTAAAAGTTCTTTAAAAGATTCTATTATTAGCTGAAAATTTTATTAGCTGAACAATCTGCAGCATTTAAAGATATTAAATCTAATAATTGCGTTTTAACTTTATTATCTGGTGACAAAAATTGTACAAGAACACACATAATCTTTAAATCTGAAATGTCCGTGCTTTCATCAATTAAAATTGAAAATCTACGCGTTTGCAAAATATCAATTATTTTTTCAGTTTCGCGTCTTGCAATTACATTTTTAACAATGTTAGTGCACTTTTTTCGGGCCAGTGAAAGATCATGCACAATTTCTGAATCAATACAAATATTTTTTAACAATGGAATTAAATGATCTGCAGTATAAAAGGCAATATTATGTTCCGAAAAAAATGCTGCTAATTTTATTTCCGCGCGTTTAACTTTATCACTATGCAGACCATTATTATTATTATTATCGGAGCTTTGAAGATTATTTAGATGTGCTATATGTCTGGCTCTTTGTGAATGTCGTATTAAATCCGATTTGCTACATCTGATGGTAGTATTGCATAAGTTGCAAAAAGCTTTATTTTCAGTTGGATGGGGAGCCAACCATCCTTTAAAATTATCTTCATCTAGCCACGAGTTAACAAAACGTCTTTCTTTCTTAATAGCTCCTTTTTTATTTTCCATAATAAGAAAACTATATTTATTTATTATTACCTACTTACCTAGCCTATACTTAGTCTCCTCTGGAACCCGCCAAAACTTTCGCGCCTAATTGCCCCTTGTACGCACTATACACTAACTACATACGCCGTCACTGGATTTCTCTGCCACTGCATTGCGCATGCGCGAAAAAGCATCCCCGAGAACAACACTGCTCCCCAGGGTCGTGAAATATTGCACGGTCAACTAGGACCGTTGGGACGAAAGTATGTGGGAGCTCTTCTCGGCGGGGAAAAATCGAGCGAGATCGATCACGTTTACGGGGTATACATCGGCGAGGACGGCGCGATGCTCGGGGATAAGCGATTCGACGTAGACGTTGACGATTCTATACTCATAAATGGAATCAGATACGTCGGTACTCCCGGTTTGTACGAATTGATCTTCAAGAGAATGCCCGACGATCTCGCGTACACTGAGGACGATAAAATAACGTACAGGAATATACTATTAACGACGAACGCTCACAGGCGTGACAAAAAAGCTAGTAATCCCATTTTAGGAAATAAGGGATACAAGTACAAGCACGTTATCGCTCCGCTAATGCAATACGCGGGCGCGAAGATGGGCGCGGGTCGCGTACCGTCGACCATGCGAGTCACGGGAAATAGAGTCGATTACGTTCACTGGGACGATCCGAACGAATTAGTGGATCGTCTGCGATTACTAGACGCTTCGCGTCGAGCTGGAAACAACGCTCACGATAACGAGATTCTATCGATAGTCGAGGAGCTTCGCGAGGCGGGCGCGATCCTATAAATCGATCGGTCGCGTCGGCGATTGTCGCAGTCGCGCGCGAGACACGCGCGATGTTCGTGAACAAGTTCGGCATACCTCTGAAGAAACGCGACAACGATGGAAGATTACGCCCGGCTATCGAATCCCTGCGAAATTACGTGCGCGATAACGCGCTGTGCGCGAGTTCCGCCGACGAGTACGACGCGAAAGAGCGTAAGATAAAACGCTTAGCCCCGCCGAAGGAGGACGCCGACGCGACGAGCAAGAGCTACGTCGATCTCGCGTTACGCGCCGCGAAGAAGGACGAGATCGAGTACCGCGAGAACGCCGAGAAGATCGCGTCGCAATTGAGAAAGGACGCGGATGAAGCGGGGCAAAGCGTCGTGCTGTTGTTCACGAGATCAGCTCAGCTCGAAAGCGTTTTAAGCAAACGATTAGACGTCGCGGAGAGCGCCGTTTCGAGGATCGAGACGAACGCTGACTCTCTGAAAAAACAGAGCGAAAATTTTGGCAAGCGAACCGACATCAGGCAAAATTCCGTGAAAATAGATACGGTCGAAAAAATTTTAGACAAACGATTAGACGCCGCGAGGAGATCCATTTCGAAGATCGAAGCGAATGTCTCTGCGAAAAACGTAGAACTTAACAAAACGTTACAGAAACTGAACGAGACATCGCAGATCGCGGCGAATTCCGTAGAGAAGATAAAGAAATTGGAAGAGTTAGCGTCGCAATTAACGAAAGACTCGAACGAGTTGGACAAACGCATAGAAGGTTTAGAGAAAGCCGCGAGCCAATCTTCTAATAAAGCGAGGTCGACGAACTTGCCAGTTTTGATAGAGGCTCCTTCGATATCGAGATCGAACGAGAAAGGAAAGCGACCGTAAAAATACGCTATTTCTATAAAAAGGGAAAAAATAGAATGAACGCCGAAAAACGAAAACTGGTGGAGGAGTTGCACGCGCCCGCGAGAAGAAACTTCCCGCGTCGCGGTGCGCGGGTACGACAACCTGTGGCAGGCGGATGTGGTCGAGATTCCTTACGCGATCGAGCGTCCTTACGCGAGACTCAACAAAGGCCACAACTATATACTCACCGTTATCGACGCGTTAAGCAAATACGCGTGGGCCGTACCGCTCAAAAGCAAGAGCGCCGGCGAGGTCGTCCGAGCGTTATCTAAGATAACGCGAGAATCTAAACGGTGTCCGAAAAATCTGCAGACCGATAAAGGAAAAGAATTCTACAACGCCGAGGTGCGAAAGTTCGCGGAGAAGCACGGGGTGAATCATTACTCGACGTATTCGGTGATGAAAGCGTCGATCGTCGAGAGATTCAATCGCACGCTTAAGAACTCCATGTGGAAGTATTTCACGTTAAACGGAACGTACAAGTGGATCGACGCGCTACCTCGTCTCGTGAAAGAGTACAACGCGCGAAAGCATCGCACTATCGGCGCGAGGCCCATCGACGTGACCCCCGCGATCGCCGATAAACGGTATAACGGTATTTTAAACATGGTATTTTAAACACGGTATACAGCAATATAAAGATAGCTGCTCCCGCGAAATTTAAACTGGACGATCCGGTACGCGTTAGCAAATTTAAGACGATCTTCGAGAAAGATTTCACGCCCAATTGGACCACCGAGATATTTCGAATAACCAAAGTGCAACGAACTAATTCCGTAACGTATCTATTGAAAGATTCGTGCAACGAGCCGATCGCTGGAGGATTCTACGAACACGAGTTGCTGCGCGTCTCCGATCCCGACATTTATCTCGTGGAGAAGGTACTACGCCGAAGGGGCGACGAGGTTTACGTGAAATGGTTGGGAATGGACGAGACACACAATTCATAATAAACAAAGCGGCTGTATTATAAAAATGTATTTATTTTAAATAGTTTATTAATAAATTAATTGTATTTTATTATACATTATATACTTATTACATAACAATAAAATTCTATCGACTAAAAATAAAGATTATTACAGCGGTATTTTATGATGTCCTCACGGTAGAGTATTCGTCGTTCCGGGTACAACGTACCGCTTGTCGTCGTACGGACTAAGCGCGATTTTCGACTCCGATATCGTGTAACTTCGATCTTAAGCACGACTGTTCGCGCATCATCTCGATATCTCGTCGCAAACAACGCGCGTAATCGTCGAAGGTTATCGTTCTCGCGACGACGGCGCTCTTCACGCCTTTGATCCTCTTCGTCTCGTTTCTACCGTCTACTCGCAGCGCGTACATTTTTGCTCTAAGTCCGACAAATTCCGTCATAATCGCGCCATTATTTTCGTCTTTCATTAAACCCGGTACTCTCTTATTAACAAGAGGCATACCGTACGCATTGTCCGTCGCGTAATCGCTCGTGTCGAATCTATCGATATCGCGCTTCATATCCTCGTACACGTCCTCGCACTCGACGCGATAGATAAGACTGTCCGTGTCAGTGTACATTATTTCGCACTTGTCTCGATACAACGGTAACATATACTCGTAATGAAATTCGTACAAGCGAATCTTCGATATATCGAGAATACACATGCCTACGTAGATCGGTTTGTAAAATTTAATTTCCAGTTTGCGCAGTTCTACGGCCATTAAATCCTCCGCGAAGACGCTCCTATGAAAGTTGGGTTTAACGATCATCGCTTCCGCGCCGTATCGCCCGTCCCATCGAGTCACTACTAGTCGAACGTCCGAGTGATTACGCACGTTCTCCATAGTTTTATCGAACATGGCGTTGTTCATTAATTTGTATAGATTTTTCTCGAACTCATTTTTAGCGCTAATTCGCAATCGCGTGTTCAGTTCGACGTATTCGCGCAACCACGGAGATTGCGCGAATCGTAATATTCTATGTATTTTCGTAACGTGTAATTCGTGTTTAACGCATTGTTGCAAATTACGATAGTGCGTTACATAACGACGCTTATCGTACAGCGTGGCGAGGAGTTTGTCCTGCCGTTTTCTGAGCGGCTTATCGCGCGTCGAGCAAAACCGTAAGTGAGAGTCATGAAGATTTGACGGATAAGCAAGATCGACTTCTAGAATCAATAGGCGAATTCGGCATCACGGACATTAAATCGATACTCGAAATGTCCTCGATCCATTGAAAATCCTCGTAAGGCAACGATTGACACATCGCCCATCCGTATAAGTTATTCAAGTCGAAATACATAAGATATGACAATGGTTCTAAAGGATTATACGATTGTAAGTATTTGTTATTAGCGCGCGCGTATCTATTGGAACATTAACTCAGCCCGCCGCGTATTCCACGTTCCACGAACATCACCATATCGATGTCGCTTAAAAGCGAATCGAACGTCTGTATACTTTAACATAGCGTCCCACGTATATCCGGGTAACGTGTAATAATGCGCAGGATCTAAACTGTAACTCCTCATATACGCGTCGCGAAAATTTTCGAAGATATCAGCTAATAAAAGAACATCGGTTTTTAAATACAGATCGCTATATTCGTCCAGCGAAATCGCTCCCAGACTTTTATCGCTCGCTCGTAATCGCTACCGGATACGATATCGCAGGTCAGCGAACTAGTCAGTAGTACACCTCGCGCAGCGGCAAACGAGTCTCGCGCAACTTATCGATATTGTCGACGTACTCGTACGGAAATACACCTTTTCGCGTAAGAAGCTCAAAATCGGTGTCGTCGAGATGGGGAAATTCTGATCGCGTGATTTTTAACTCGCTCTATCGAGATAAGACGCCAATTTTTCGAGACTCGCGCTAAGAAATTTAAAAGAATCCACGAAACGCAATTTTACGCGTCTCCCGCGCGCGAACCATCCCCCCTCATCCGATGCTTCGTCGACGCTCTTCGCGAAAGAGACGTATGTTTTTTTCGTTAATGGTAACAGCTCGATACTTCCGGGAAAAGCGTTAGCCATGTCTCTAATGATAAAATGCGCGTCGTAGCCCAAATTGTGAAAGAACATAGGAATGACATAAGTCTCCTTGTAATTTAGATTGCAACTAAAATGCGCGGGACCTCTATACCGCCCAATCAAATGATAGTGATCGCGGACGCGAGCGTCCCCCGACTCGAACGGTCTCTCGCATACGTGACAGTTCGTTGCGTCTCGAAATCTCTCCCGTTCATCCGCCGTAAGAGACGTCATAGGTGCGATAGCATTCAGAATGTCTTTCACGCGAAGCGCTAAATCTCGCAATTCCAGAACAAACCATGATACACAGTTTTCGCCGCGATGCGATCTGTATATCGATCTAGCGTCATCGAATGCGCATCGCGCGTAATATTCTACGCTATAAGGCTTATGACGGTGAACGATGAACGTATTCAGTGTTCTTCTCTCCTCCTTCCTCTCCAGCGCGCATTCCAAATCGCCGTACACCACGAACGGAACTCGCTCCTTTCTCTTGTAATTGTTAAAATTTAATCACTTGTCCTCTTTGGTCAGAAGAACAATAGCGCACTCGTTCATTCTCTCGCAATTCTCGCTGTGAGCCGATAACTTATCGCTCCGAAAATAATGCATCTGTGAAATATTTATTATATAGTGTGTTATTAACAAATTTTTTTGATTTGTACTCACCAATCGCATATATGCGTTTTATGTCGCCGAGCGCTCAATTGCGAACCAACGAGACGAGACAAATTCTTAATCCATGCGAAGTGCGTTGCGTTACTTCGTCGCATCGCGTCGTTAAGATACAACAAATTAACATGTCTCTCCCTCTTGCTATTGGTAAGACAGAGAGGAACTATATCTCTCTTCTTATCCTTATTCTTTTTATCACGAATAGTATATATATTGATAGATATATCATTGAGACGCTCGAATCTAGCATTTCCATTCAAATTCATAGGAAATTTGATATTTTCCAGATTTAATATCGCTGTATAGTGAGGATACCGCGAGCTTCTCTCCGCGTGCTTTTCGATCAGGTATAAAGCAGCGACTATCGCCCACGCGAAACTCGCATCGCCGTAGATCGCACGCTAATTATAGCTTTTTTCAACTTGATCTCTCGCGGAATTTTCGGACGTAACATCTGGCGCGCATACGATTATATCTATTCACGTTCACCGTTAAATTCAATATTTACGATAATGCCCATCCGCTATCGCGCTCTTGAAACTCTTCCAACGCCGCTAGAATCACATCGACTATGCGCTTCCCATAGTGGCTTTACCACTCTCGTAAATCGGATGTGGGCAAAAGCGGATGATTCTTCGTAATGATAGTCTTAACAGCGATCTTGTCACCCGAGACGAACTTGTCATTAAACGCGATATTAACTTTGACGCTGTTATATCTGCCCATAACGTCGCGTGTTCGATCGACCATCGTATCTCTAGCATCTTCGAGAAATCGCAATGGTTCGATATAATCGAGATTGATAACGACATCGGTTAAAACGCGTCTAGCGAAAGCCGTCTCGATCTCAGACCATGAGAATCCCCCGCGTCTCTCGCCATCGCCCGAGCGCTCGAAGCGTCATCACAAATTCGTCATCGCGTCGTCTCTCGCGACCGTCAGTCAAACGATTCGAGCGATGAGAGAGTTGATCGTCCCGATAAATCTCGACGCTTCTCTCGACACCTCTCTCGCAGAGACTCGAGACGCTCGTCGCATCATCGCGTCCACGCGAGATACGCGTCCGTCGTCGCGACGCTCCGCGCGCTATTGAAAAGATCGCTCTCGTCCATTTCTCTATCCATTTACCGCTAGATACACAAATTCTTTAATAAATCGTGTATTTTCCTTAAACTCTTCGAGATGGACTCGATATTCTTAATTCGCGCACTCTTCCGACAAGCCTCGTCAAAGCGCTCGGCACTTCGAAAAAATTTTTCCGCAATTTCTCGATTCATTAATCGTTCCTCAATATACACAGAATCTTCCTACAAACGAACCACGTTTCCCCTTTCTCGTACTCCTCGACGTAAAACAAGGCTGTCGTCTCGCAACCGCTGCACCAGTGTCTCGTCACGTCAAAGATCTCGTCGATGAGACAACTCCCTCGCACCACTTCGCCGACCGTCATCTCCGTCACGTGCGTTGACACGCTTCTGACGTAACTCGGTCGGTGCGCGCAATCCACGCAATATCTCTCCTTCTCCTCGATGTATGTTCCGTTATCGAAAAAGCAACCGAATTGATAGTAGCAATGCACAGTGATTTCTCTCCCACAAAAAATCTAGAACGCCGTACCCCCACTTCCAGTTGCGATAAAGCAGATAGCGATCGGCTCCGACGTCCGCGAAGGGTTCGTCGCGCCTCGCTCGCCTCTCGCAGGAGTTCCTCCGCGAAGTCGATCTCTTCCGCGCAATATAAACAATCCTCTATATAATTTTTACGTAATTCTTTCTTCAAACGAATCGGAATTTCCAAAACCTGTATATCATAAATACTCTTAATATGAGTATTAACCACTCTTCTGGCTAATTTCGTCAAAGCGCTAGGTACGCGCTTCATCGCGACGTCCGAAGAAATACCTTCGAACTAATATCTCGCGATAGCGGCGTTCCTTTATAAAGACGAGAACAATGGAAAAGATCTCGGTTAACCGGATAACTCCGTCGCCGGACGCTCCATAATTCCCCTAATCGCGAAACGATTAAAGAAGCCGAACGAAACCATTATCTCCGCTCCTTAAAGCTCATTTGACGCCGGGACGCCTATTTATAAATCGCTCCCGAATCGCGCGCTCGAAGCGGCGCCGATAAGAAAATCGCTATTAACGCATCGCACTCTTAGCGGCGCCGATAAGGAAACCTGCCGACTCGTCCTCCAAAATCCCCCCTCGCCTACGATGGCACGCGCGCCTCCCCCCCATTCCACGCCTTCCTCGCCATACATACTTCCCCTGCCGTTCCGCCGTGCCGTCATTCCCCCTCTGAGATATCTTTCTATCTTACTTTAACATATATCTTTCTCTCTCACTATTACAACTGGTTCTTAAGAACCAAGTGGGCTAGAAGCAGTTTATATTTCCTACTGATAATATTATTTTTATTGAGATAAATACCAATCAGAAAAATTATTTTATCTCATCTTTTATATTATATTGTCTCATGATTATCATATTTTTCACGAAGTGAATTCTAGTGAAATCTTCAAGTTGAATTCTAAGAGAAAATTCTCTCTATGTCATATTCATTATTTTATTATCTTTATTTAATATTTATTATTTATTTTTAAAATTTCTCTACGCCGCTCGTACATACTGACAACTGAAAAGATCACATA
>JBCAUJ010191073.1:0-11053 GCA_038406275.1 Cataglyphis albicans
TCCCCCTTCCCCCCCCCCCCCCCCCCCCCCCCCGCCGCTACTGCCTGCCTTCTGTATTCGACGCATGATTTGCTATTTTTGCTTGTAATTCAAAAATTACGCTTCAATTTTGTAAAGGAAAAATCATCTTAGAATTGTATCAGGAATACGTCATTTAATGGACGGAAGGTTGTTTTGAATCACTCTGTATACAAAGGCGAGCGCCGATGTCTGACTGCTTTATCAACATTATAAACAAATAGCGTATATTGTGCGTGCCGTTTGAACGTTGATCGGCGCAGATATAAACAAAAAAGGAGAAAAGGAAAAAAGGAGATGTTTTTTTAAATATTAATATAATTTTTCACATGCATGCAACCATTAGCGCTATCCTTCTTTAACTAACCGCCTTATGAACGCCTCGCTATCCCTCTTCCGCCGGTCACGCCGCGGCTATATCTATTAGCAGTCTAATCTATCATCATATATGTAAGGAAGGAAAGCGAAAGAATAGATAATCATTTTTTCTTCATTTTCTTTTAACATTTATTTATATTACCATACATCACCTCGTTTCACACAAAAGTTCATCCACAGCATAAACTAGCAATTCGCAATCTATAATAGATGTTTTATCACATACGTTGCGCAAAATTTTGACTTCATCTTCTCTCATGGCACTAGGCATATTACTTTGCAAACACCGAACAAATTGATCAAACCTCGCATTTACGTCTTTTGTAATCTTATACAATTTTAAATATTCCTGAGTTGCGCAATATTCAAGTTCGAATAAAAATACAGTTACTGGTTTCATGTATAAGCAAGAATCGTTTACTGTAAGTTTAACAAAACTTGCATCATGTATTTTGACATGTTCCATTACTAGATATTCAATTCTTAGCGAAGAAAGTGTTCTGCAAGAATCGCTTAATATGATATAGACACGTCTTTTGATGAATATTTCCCACGTTTCATGAGGTAGTATTATGTGATTTCCTCGGATATCCCCAAGATGTAATTCCACAAAGGACTCAGGTCCCACGCTGATTCCAATGTCCAAGTATTTATACGCCGTGCGCGTCAATGCAAATCTGCGTACTAAAATTCGTGGTATATAACGAAGTTTATCACGTCTGAAAAAAAGAATACAATTAAATATGAAAAAGTACGGAAAAAATATATAAAAAATACACGAAATGATTTACGATAGCTACAAATCAAACGGTTTCTTGTACGACTTAATTTCATCTCGAGGAATATAATAATTCATGCGTTTAACACTATTGCTGCTTTTTTCAGCGGAGTACATTTTGTCTCTCGGTTAGAAAAAGTAGAACGGTTATAAAAAGTAGAGCGATTGACGTGACACTGATCATATAAAACCGAATATACGTTTATTATTTTAAAAGTATGATGTGGTGGGAGATTAATGCTTTGAAATTTAGGAGAGATAGCCAATTGAAGGTTCAGAAATTGAAGAGAAGGGAAAGACAATTGAAAAGCATTTTTAGAAAAGACTCGCGAGAAAAAGAGTGGGGAGAATAAGAGATAAAACATTATATTAATAATGTTTACATATTTTTATTTTTAAAAATATCGCAATCCTTTTTGACGTTGCGACCACCAGTTAAATATTTTTAATAGATTCTGTAAAGCGCAATTCTTAACATGTTTTTCACATCTTATAGTATCAGCAACATCTATATTATTTAAAGATTCAATATCTTCATAATCAGCATCTAAAATCTCGATAATCAGGTTTTCTCTCGCATAATTTTCTAGCAAACCCACCAGCCATTCTCGTTTCTGACATCCACGTACACGAGAGCCGACGTTTCGTCATCTTCTTTTGTACCAAGCACGGCCGATGTAATCAAACGTTTAGCCATGCTGCATGGTTACCTCCTTTACGACAAATTTCATCCCGATGAGGAAATCTTGCAAGTCCACGAACGTTGGTACGAACATAACGTTTTTATATTAGCACGTCGAGAAGAAAATTGCGATTGATCTTGATACATTATAGGTTTTATATCATCTCATCCCACACTTAGGTGATTTTGCGCACCACATTGGACAACGAGTTATATTGAATCATGCGATCGTGTATGATGAGACAGTATGCAGTGGTATTTATCAGCACGTTTTTCTTACACTCAAATTCCAATCTCACATCCACGATTGCGCTCTTGACCGATTCGTTTTGTAGAGAACAATCGATGATCATGAACGGACCGTTGCGTAGAAACTGCGTGACAGTGAGACTCGGCTCGAGATACTAGTATCCGTAATAATTTTTGTAGAAACGCTACGTGTCGTACAGAATCGACCATTTGTTTTTATCAAAATCCAAGTCCATATCGTTGTACAGATAACATTCCGAGATAAAGATTCAGATAAAGTTTCACGTTGTCCAATTTGCAGTCGTCAAATCAATTCGTATTCCTCGGAGATGACATTTTTCCAGCCTGTCTGCAGAACAAAGACAACGTATCGCGGTTTCTCCAGCTGAGATCTTAATGGCCCATGAATGTTTAGTTGTACGCTGCAATAGCAAAAATTTGTACAGATCCCCCCACGAGCCAAAACCCATGCTGAGATATCGTCCGCTTTCCAAGGCGCGCAGCATCGACAGCTTGCTAACCTGTGCCATTCGCCATTGTATCTTGAATATGTTAATCACAGGCTCCAACACCAAATTTCCAATCAGACAATTGTTGTCGTTGCGTGATCGTATTAAAATCAACTCGTGACGAGTGTTAATCACCACGCGTTTGTAATCCTCGCAAAATCCCAATAACGTGTAGAGTGATATACAAAAATTAAAGTATCTATTCGCATTAGTCTGCGCATTCCAACCGGCGTTGCTTATAATCACGGTTCTATCGGATGATATCGTTACATAATTCTTAAGTGTGCTAGTTAGTCCCACATTTGTGTTACGATCAATCTCCACACCGTCGAGTTCGTATCGAATCACATCGAACATGAACGCCATGCAATTGTTTCTCAGAGTCAAATCCTTCAGCTGGTTTGTTTAGCATTAGTTTTCCTTCAATGTATAGAAAACTCTCGTACGGCAATGTATACAGATCCTGTTGTTTGGGTATTCGTATTTCGTCGCTGTGTTCAAACTTTGTGTTGGCGTACGGATTATAAATGTGAGTCTCAATTTTGACGATACGATCGTCAAAGACCAGCTCGCCTCCAAGGCGTTAAGGGTGTCGGTCATGTTTTTTAATATTTCGTATTGCTCAAAGATTGTAAAAATTCAATGTCCGACGCGCTGAGCTTCTTTCTCGTTTTTTGAGCGCAACTTAATGATGATGATGATGATGATGGTGATGGTGATAATGATGATGATGATCGGATGATATCATCAATCGGTACCATAAAGATATTATTATCTCTCATGTTCTTCTTCGAGTCGTTCAACACAAGCATGTATCGCACGCTAATTTTGTCGCCGTCGTACGTATAATCTGATGGTGATCTCTTCTCCTCTAAAGTCCAATAATCGTCTTGATCCGCAACGCGTATCGTTAGATCCCTAATGCTCCGCGCAATGATCGGCAGGTAAATGATCTGCGCAGGCGTTTCCGATATCTTATATCCTGGCGGCACACTCGGTGAAAATTCATGTATTGTATGAATACGTTTGTTACTGTACACCCGCGGTCACGTTATGCAGATAATGTTTATGTTGATGATATTAATCAGTACGTCCGATTGATGCCACTGTCTCGGCTGCAATATGCGGTTCGAGAATCCCAATAACGATACAATGTTGCTGGGTTTGTTAAAGTTTACTCTGAAAGTGCACTTCATCTCGCTATTCATCGTATTATAATTAGCACGAAGTGTTATCGGGTATTCTACAATTTCGTCTTCGTCACCGTTTGCTCGAACAGTCTTCTCTTCCAACGGGATAGCACCGCGTTTGTCAACACGATTGCCGGAGCGAAACACGTCGCGGGCGTTTCCGTAAAATTGCACGTTTCAAAAACTCATGTATGACGTGTATCTTGTATGATCTTCCGGGAATCGTAATTTCCGTGTCATTTTCATCGAAATAAAATTTATTATTCGAGGAATTTAGGTTCGATGATCGGTTAGGTATCGTATGATAAGTCTCAAAATTTGTTAGACCGAGCTCGTAGTCACTGTCGCTCAAATCTATGGCTGGATAGTAGTGTGCCACGAAACGTTTATCGCGCGATTTAATAGAGCTCTACCTATTTTCGTTGATATTTGCTGCAATCTTTTGTCAACAGCGCTGGCCCGTCGATGTGCGTTCGTTGCTACGGTTGATTGTAATGTTTGTAATAGCGACGATATTGTTAAATCTCCAAATTCGACTTTATATGTTTCGGAAATTTGTCCCACAAGATAATGGATGTGATTGCCGTTAGTTACATTAGTAGCAAAACGATTTTCACAAATTGTAACTGTTCAGCGTTCAAATTGCAAATATCGGAAGGTCTCGATAGCAAAATGAACATTTTCGCTACTGAGCCATTCGCGGTTCCGCACACCTATAAATAGGCGTTCGATCCAACTGCTTTCTCAGTCGGCAGTGCGAAAATGAAATTCGTGCGACAAACGTTGGCGAATCAAATTGACGAATTGTGACAACAAATTACGGTTGATGGGGGACAACGCGGAGATGCGCAATCATGATACAATGTTACCGATTATTATACGCGGTATCACTTGCGGCCCTTCAAATTGCGGTAAAACCAATGTGTTAATAAGTTTGATAGAAAGTCCACACAGTATATGTCTCTTGTACATGTACTCAAAATCGCTTCAACAGCCAAAATAGCGATATTTGGAAAATTTATTGACATCGATCGACGAAATTTGTTATTTTACATTCTCCAACAATAATGACGTCATTTCGCCGAGCAAGGCGCGTCCAAATTCCATCTTCGTGTTCGATGACGTGGGATGCGATAAGCAAAATGCGGTGAGAGAGTCCTTTCAATGGATCAGCACTCGAGCATCGACTGCTTTTATCTTTGTCAAACGTACGCGAGAATACCTAAACATCTGATACGCGACAATGCAAACCTGCTAATTCTGTTCAAACAGGATGGTACAAACCTGAAACATGTGTATAACTATCACGTGAATACCGATATATCGTATGATGAATTTTGCGCGTTGTTTCGCAATTGTTGGCAGGTTGGATTTATAGTGATAGACAAAGACAGCTCGCTGAACGATAGTCGATACAGAAAAGGATTTAACTTGTTCGCGAAACCACAAAACGATTAGTCGTTGCCGATACGTCGTGGTGAAACCCTAAGAAATTGGCACTTTACCGACATGGCTGGCACCGAGAATATTCATGAGCGCGAGAAGATTGCGAAGAAAATTGTGAAAACGAGCAAATCGGTTCGCAAGAAACGCTTTGAAGACCGGTAAAATCGAGGAGGATATCGTATTAGACACTTTAGACCTCTCATCGGATCGCTGCAAAAGATTGTTGACAACTCTAGTGGTAAAGAACAAGCCGGGGAATAACATCGCCGCGGAGATCGAACCGTTAATCATCCAGAAGTGGGAGAAGGATGCTACACCGAAAAGAGAGTAAAACTATCTGACGTCTGGTCGAATCACTCAGCGACACCGCATAAATCAAAACGATTGGACGCTCCACTGGACGAGTCGCCGATAACCTCTACCGCAACCTACACCTTCCGCAACAACGAGACTCGTATCTACGATCTCCGAATTACTTGCTCCCGGGAATGTTTTTGAAACCACCGACGACTCGCTCGTAACGTCCGTTCAAAATTAATTGCAAACGCCGGAAGGTCAAGAAATGTTGCGAGATCAATTATGTCCACTGGGCCAAAAATACATTTGGCCTGTCCTGAGCGATGATCAAAATAGCAGTATAAACAACGTGTTTGGTGTTTATCTTGGTCAGGATGGAATGATATTCGCTAATAAACGTTTTGACGTGGACAATGCGGATAACATAATTATCGACGGCGTGAGATACGCCGGCACACCTGGTCTTTACGAGTTAAAAATCGCTGATGACATCTATACAGATGATGATAAGCAAACGTACAAGAACATGCTGTTGACATCGAGCGCGCATAAAGGCAATCACGATGCGCACGGTCGAATACAGGGGATACAAGTACAAAGAAATAATCGCACCGTTGATGTCGATCGAACCGAAAAAGAAAAATCTGGAAAAGGAATATTTATGCCTCGCGCGATGTCGCTAACCAACAATAAGATTGATTACGTGCACTGGGACGATCCCAACGAGTTGGTGAATCGTCTACGATTGCTCGACGCTTCGCGCCAAGCGGGTCACAACGGTCACGACAACAAAATCTTGTCGATCATCGAGGAACTTCGCAAAGCTGGCATTATTATAAATTAAACGGTGTCTCGAAAAAACTTATCAATCGATCGGCGCCACTCGCATCGATGATGCATATCAACAAATTTGGATTATTCGACGGCAAAATGATATAAGTGATCATAGATTGGTGAAAAGTTACGTGCGCGAAAACGCTCTATGTCACATCGTTATGGACTATGACGCGAGATCGCGCAAGATTCGCCGTGCAACGCAACCTGAAGCTGATACCGATGCTGTCAACAAATTATACGTGGATCAATGTGTTAAAACGTTGAGGAATCAACAGAAAGAGTCAGACGAGAAGCTTGCGGCGTTCGAGAAAGACATGCGAGTGTCAAATTGTGATAAACGAGCTTCGGCGTGCGAATATCTCTACATTAAAAACGATTAGCAAACGCTATAAAATGTCAACGGACAGTAACAACGAACAGCAACGAACGGTTCAGGAACGGTTGTCAAACTGCTCAGGAGCGGCTCAGAAACGGCTACAAACGGCTAACAGACCGCTATCGGCATACGGAGGATAAAGAATCGGAAAATTGAAACGAAAATAAACAGCTATTGAATGGTTAAAAAAAATTTCAAATATAAATGATAATGTAATTTTTTCACATATATTATTACGCACCAAGAGATCAATCGCATTGTTAAAAAAAAAACATGACACCGTTAAAATCCGATAAAAATATCGAGAAGCTACGATTCGTCGAGGAACTGTATGCTCCAGCAAGAAGAAATTTTTCCCAAAGACATGTCATGGTGCGAGGTTACGACCTGTGGCAAGCTGACATTGTCGAGATGCGTCCGTACTCGCGTTTCAACAAAGGCCACCACTACATGCTCACAATCATCAATATGCTGAGCAAGTACGCGTGGGCCGTACCGCTCAAGAATAAAGGTGGAAGCGAGACGGCTGATGCTGATGCTGATAGCTAAAATAATTCGAGATAGCAAGACGTGCCCGAGAAACATGTAAATCGATATGGGGAAGGAATTTTACAGGAATTTACAACACCGATGTGCAACGCCTCATGAAGAAACATGATATCAATCATTATTCCACGTATTCGGTGTTGAAGACATCGGTCGTCGAACGATTCAATCGTAAACTGAAAAACGATATGTGGAAGATGTTTATGCTTAACGGATCTTATAAATGGGTGGATGAGTTGCCGCGACTCGTGTCGGATTACAACGCGCGCAAGCATCGAACGAACGGTATACGACCCGTCGATGTTACCCCGCGATTGCCGAAAAGTTCTTGGCTACGGTATACAGCGCGATAAAAATAGCGGGTCCAGCAAAGTTCAAAGTAGGTGACTCGATACGCGTTACGGCGTTAGCAAATACAAGACGATTTTCGAGAAAGATTATACACCAAATTGGACCACTGAGGTGTTTAAGATCATTAAAGTGCAGCGTACTAATCCTGTAACCTATCTACTCGAGGACTATCGCGGAAAATCAATCGCTGGAGCATTCTACGAGTACAAGTTGCTTCGCGCGAATTATCTGGATGTGTACCTCGTGGAGAAAGTATTGCACAGGAGGAGTGATGAGGTTTACGTGAAATGGCTGGAATTCGATGGATCGCACAAGTCTTGGATGCATAAGGACAACGTCATTTAATTAATACAAACTATTTATTTTTACATATGAAAAATATGAAATACATATAAAATATCTAAAATATATAAAAATGTAATATAATATATATATATATATATATATATATATATGTGTGTGTGTGTGTGTGTGTGTGTAAAATAGCGTATAAAATATAAAAGAGAAAAAATAGATATATATTTCTTGTTTTCCCATCGATAAGTTGATACATACCCACACAAACATACACACACACACACACGCGCGCGCGCACACACGCACACACACACACATACATGCATATTATGATACATTACATTATGCTACATTACGTTACGCTACATTGTATTACATTACATTATAAGGGTATTCGATAATGCCTCCATGGTAACGTGCTGGTGATTTCGGGTACGATATACCGCTTGTCATCATACAGACTCAGAGCAATTTTTGTCTCGCGGATGGTATATACTTCATGCAATTTTGATCTAATACACTGTCATTTCAATCTCTTCGTTCAAACATTGCGTTTAATCATCAAAAGTTATAGTACGCGCAACGATGTTTACTCTTGACGCCTTTAACCTTTTTCGTATCTTTTTTACCATCTACTCGCAACGCGTACATTTTTGCTCTAAGTCCAACGAATTTGGTCATGATCGCGCCATTATTTTTGTCTTTCATTAAACCCGGTACTTTTTTTTGTACAAACGGTATATCGGTACGTTGTTAGCCGGATAATCGCTTGTATCGAATCTATGGATATCGCGTTTCATATTCTCATATATATCGTCGCATTTAATATAATAAATTAAACTATCTGTATCGATGTACATGACTTTACAATTATCGCGATATAACGGTAACATGTATTCGATGATGAAATTTGTTTAAACACACTTTCGATATATCAAGTATGCACATACCGACGTAAATTGGTTTGTTAAATTTTACCTTAAGTTTGCGCAGTTCAATGGCAACTAAATTTTTTGAAAACATGCTTCTACTATGGAATTTTGGTTTTGCGATCATTGCCTCTGCACCATATCGTCTATCCCACTTTGTTAATAATTTTACATCAACGTGATTGCGCACGTTTTCCATGGTTTTACCGAATACCGCGTTATTCATTAATTTGTACCATTTTTTTTTTTAAATCATTTCTCGCGAGTGTTCGAAATTTTGTATTGAGTTCGATGTAATCGCGGAGCCATGCGGATTGAGCAAATTGCAATACGCAATGTATTTTTATGATGCGAAGACCGTGACGCGTACATTGCTGCAGGTTGCGATAGTATATGACATAACGCTTTTTAATGTATAATGTCGCGAGGAGCTTGTCTTCTTGCTTACCGGGAGGTTTATCGCATGTCGGGCAAAACGGTAAGTCAGCGTGCGCATCGTGAAGATGTTGCGGATACTCGAGGTCGACTTCGAGGATGTAGTCTGTAAGTGAATCCAAAGCGATCGCGCTAATGTTAAAATCAGAGATGTCATCGACCCATCGAAAATCGGCATAGGGCAATGGTTGACACATTGCCCATCCGTACAAATTATTGACATTAAAGTACATTAAATACGATGTAGATTTCGATGGATCGTACGACTGCATATACTTGTTATTAGCATGCGCGTATCTGCCGGAACATTGACTCAAACTGCCGCGTATCTCCTGTTCGATAAACATAACCATGTCGATATCAGTAAGTAATTCGAACGTAATATTTGTATGTTTCAACATGGCATCCCACGTGTAATCGGGGAGAGTAAAGTAATACACGGGATTGAGGCTATAACTTTTAATGCAACTTTCGCGAAAATTTTCAAAAATATCTGCTAATAACAAGACATCTGTTTTTAAATATAGATCACTGTATTCGCCTAGCGTTCCAATAGAGAACCGCTTCCAGACAGTCTCGGCGTGTGCGTAATCACTCTCGGATAGTGTCACCGATCAAAAAACTGTGAAATGAATCGCGCGGTGGTAAACATGTATCTTCCAGCCTGTCGACGCAGTCAATATATTCATATAGAAAGATATCACATACGGAAAGACGCCCTTCCGTGTTAATAAATTGAAATTGTCTTCTTATACATTTTGAAATTTCGATTTCAAAATTTTAAGTTTGTCTTTATTTAAAAAAGATGCCAAGGCTGGCTGAAAGAAATTTATATGAATCTATAAAACGCAATTTGATATGATATTTTTCTTCTGCAAGTTTAACATTTTTTGTAAAAGATATATATTTTTCTTTCGTTATCCACAATAAATCGATTCTCCCTTCGAACGCTGTAGCTATTTCCTAGATAATGAAATGTGAATCGTAATCGGATAAATTATGAAAAACTATTGGAATGTAAAAAGAGTTCTTATAATTTAAATTGCAATTTGAATGCACGGGACTTCAGTACCGTCCAGTTAGATGGCAATGGTCGCGTACTCATGTTTCGTCCGGCGCGAATGGTTTCTTCACAAATGTGACAATGAGTCGCGCTGTTAAATTTTGCCCACTCTTCTCACGTTAAATTTAACATGGGAACATTCGTGGTTAGAATAATCTCTATGCAATACGTTAAATTTTTAAGTTCTTTGAACCATGAAACGCAATCGGTATTACGGCGAGAATGATACGGATAATGTGACATCGTGCGCGCAATGTATATAATAAGCTATGTTAAATACTTGATGATGCTGGTAAGTTTTTTCTTCCTCCGTCTTCTCCAAAACGCACTCCAAGTCGGCATATACGACAAAAGGCAGTCGCTCTTTTCTGTTGTGATTGTTGAACTCGAGCCACTTGTTTTCGTTTGGTAAACGGATAGCGCACTTATTCATTTCTCTACAGTCTATCATATGCGATTGTAATTTATCCTCCGATCCAAAGTAAATATCTGTAAAAAAGAATTTTTTTCATTTAATTTTTCATTTGCATACATTTTGTAACGGTCGGTTTTCCCGAGCGCTGTCGGAGGATAGCTCGGTCGGAGCTCGGAAGGAATAGCAAGCACGAGAATGCGAGTGATTTATGCCAAATAAACAAGATTTATTTATTGTCCGAATACGGGGTTACAAAG
>JBCAUJ010191119.1:0-11031 GCA_038406275.1 Cataglyphis albicans
TATATATTATAAAGCAAGCATTAATTCCTAGTAAAATAAAAATCATTAATTTGTCATTCAAATATATCATTAATTTATTACATATATATATATATATATATATATGTGTAATAAATTAATGAAATATTTACAATTTTCTGTAATATATTGCCTTGTATCAAAATCTGATTATATTTAAAAATTACATGAAAGTGATTGTTATAATATATTTAGACTATAATATATTTAGTGTATAATGTAAAATAATATTCTTAAAAATCTAGACATACCTGAAATATAATAAAGCTTGTCAAAATACTAAAGAATAAGATTATCTGAAATCGAATGAGTTTTGTTCGTTGATAAGGCCATAAGCCAACTGCAAGTAAAAGAATTCTATTGAGATTAAAATATCGAGTCTCGATGCAAATCATTATTATGCGAGCATAGAAACGTGTTGGACTGTGAAGAAATTGATAAAAATTCGATTCTATCCCCGCTATTTTTTTTTTTTAATTCAGTCTTTATTCTTGAATATTTTCCGCTCTATTAGAGTAAATTCTATCATGAGTTATTTAATTCAGGATAAATATCAAATTGAACAAAATATTATGAAAACAAAACCTTCAAATTTAGCAATTCTATGAGAAGGGGCTATTAAGCGATCAATTTCCATGAGAGGAAATTTAATAAATGTGTATTTGACACATACAGATACGTTTATTGTAGATAGCATTTGAAATGCGATCGAAGTCGGCGCAAGCGCAATAGCCTTCTTTTCCAGCCGCGACTTTCACCAAGCTTCATTCTTGTGTTTACGCTCGTAGCAAACACTTGACTTTGAAGAGGAACGTCACATCGATCCGAATCTCACGTGCGTTGGCAATTAGAAACTATCTTCTCGAAAAAATTACATATAAGGTATCGTGGATCATATTTGTTTAAATATGCAAATGTTAATTTCATGTACATTTGAGATTTCAATTGTATGTAATTAAATAGTATTCGTTGCGTATGTGTGTATGCATATAAGTTGCATGTTTTCTCAAGACGTATTATATATACTTAACATAATATACTTAATATAAAAATTATAAATAAATGTTTATTTTTGAAAACGAAATAATTGTGAATTTTTTACTTTATTATTTCATAAACAGTGCAATCAGAAAACAATCAATATGATCAAAATAATCATTATGATGATGTATTAATTTGTTTTTCAACATTTATCGAAATTATATATTTTAGTTTTTCGCGAAAAGTAAATCATAACATAATTATATATACAGATAATGTACATGCATTACGTTTTTATAAAATATATAACGTTGAAGTAGGACACTGATGTTTTTGTTAGCTGTAAAAAAATAAATCTTTTATTACATAATTAATATGAAGCATTTTCTCTCTCCAAATCTCTCTAATTCTAAATACTATAATTTTTCATAATTTTTATCGTAAATATGAAATACGTAACGTGAGTAGTATAGGGATTAATATGGTGCGTCACAACAAACCTTTACCATGCGTCCCTGTGACGTCACAGGGGGCCACTATGGTGCCGTCAAAACAAACCCCCACTACACGTTCTTGTGTTGTCATAGAGAGTCACTATGGGACTGTCAATGGCGTCGTAGACGTGCACGAGGCGTTTTAGGCGATGACGTCATAGAGAGCCACTATGGGAACTGTCAACAATGTTGTCGTCCACGTGCACGAGCTATTATAGAGGATAGAGATATGCGTCGGTGTAAAAAAGGAAGAAAGGAAAAAAAAAATTAGACGATTTAAGGAAAAAATTCTTTGTTTATTAACGCTAATTTTTTCATACAATGATGTGTCAATTACAAACAATTAATCTTAATATATAAACTTATTCATAGGTTGTGCGCTGTTTCTCATGTTTCTTTTTTTTTTCGGGAGGCACCATATTGCCCTCTGCGACGTCACAGGGACGCATGGTGGGGGTTTGTTGTGACACACCATAGTGGCCCCTATACCACTAACGTGCCACAATCACTCCGCTAATATTGAGGTTATAAGTTTTACTATCTTTTAAATATATGTATCAATATTAGTTTGAAATCAGAAATAGTTATGTCTCTATTAACAAACACTAATTCCACGTCTGATCTACGCAAATAGAATGTAAACAAACTTTATTTTTTCTTATTTTATAGTAGAAAAAACATTAAAATTGTGAAATTTTAACTTATTTCTTGAAAGGTTAGGGATGATGGAGAAGAGGCTCGAGTGATTATTACTGTTGGAGTCACAATAAAAATTTTTTCAGAGAGACCCAATCAAAATTCGGAAAAGGCCTTATTGTAAATAATTACATTGAATGTCCAATTGAAGATTTAATGAATTTTGATATCTAATTGAAAAAGTTGTTATTTTCTAAAGTCGTAAAAAGATAATACGTTTTATTTAATTTTTGTTTATTTTTATAAAATATTATATTTATAGTAAGAAATAGAAACAACTTTTGTAAAAAAAATTACAGGTTGTTCATTAATTTTTATAACTAATAAAAATAAAAATTCATTTATTATAATTTTTTATTTAATTAACTGTTTAAAATAATGTCTATTATTTCGTAAATAATTATAAAATTTGTTTTTAAATTCTGTTTGTCTTTTTAACATTTGTCTGGAAATTGATCTACACTCTCTGACAATCTGATTCCGAATGTTGCAGGCTGTAATTTTTCCACAAAAGTTATTTCTACTTCTATACTTAACTACAATATTTCAGAAGAAAAAATAAAAATAAAATAAAACTGCCTGAATGGGCAAGGATTTAAAACAACACAAGACACACATAAAGGTAATTATCCCATTCGTAGCACTGATCGGCATTATCGTATCTGTGTAGGACATTTTCCCAGCCTGACAAATAAAATTAGAAAACAATATTTGTGGATTGGAAAAGGGCACAAGTGGCTGAATCGAATTTGAGTGTTTCGCTTTTCAGGCAACTGCTCTTACCACTGGGCTATTCAGACTTTGTACCCTTTGTCACTTTTGACAGTATACGATTCCAGAGCAATGTTGAAATCTCCCTCGATGAATGCAATGTCGACTGAAGGGATGACACTTTAATACGTCTCCAGAGTGGTTTAATTGTATTAAACGATTGAAAATTGGCGCCGGTAGCTGCTCAGCGACAACTTGACTTGTCACCAGTCTGCATAACAGGCTTCTCGAGTAATCCCTTCTATGATCTTGACTAAGTCTTCTCTTCTGCTTCCAATTAATAACCTCAAATAAAACATGTTTCATTTATAAATAATAACAATTTTTTCAATCAAATTATCATTCAAAAACAGATCAATCAATTAAATTTTTGTGTGTGCAGATAAAATGTACTTGTTGAGATCTTTAATTTGAGATATCACAAAGACAGTAATGCCATTTGAGATTTCAAAGTTGACGTAGGAAACATGTAGGAGATGACTTACTTCTTGACATTCATACTGCGATTTGATGTTCTCTTTGTTATATTCTCCAAAATCAAATTTGATAAATTTATTAATTCCCGAGATATTCCGAGATATGGCTGATAATTTTAAAATTCACATCTTGTGTTTTATGATAAAAAATAGATGTCCATTATTGGAAGATAAATAATTGTGAATTTGTGATTTTTTAATTATCTGAACAATGGAACAGTAAAAAAACTAAACATTGTTGTCGAAGTGTATTATTTAACTTATGCAAAATTTATTAAATGTGGAAAATATTTTTTGACTATTTATGCTAGGTAGTGTATCTTCACATTATTGCTGGATAGAATACATAAAGGTAAAATAGGACATCGATGCTTTTGTTAACTGCAATGATAAATAATGTTTTTAATTATGCATTATGGAATATGTTAAAAATATTATGCAGTTTATGATAATCGGTATTTTTACCGTGGCGAAAAACTGTATGGATAAAACAAACAATCCAGCGATGTTCATGCTGAAAGTTTTGCTGCCATTTTGTAAAATAAAGAGTATCATTTTTTGTACATCTAATGGTGCCAAATACCATCGAACATTATATCTATAATTTAATGTAAATATAATATACTATATGTATTATATACATACATATATATATACATATATATATATATATATATATATATATATATCTCTTAGTTTGATTTAAAAAAAAATTTGAGCTTAATCTTTGATTTGCGTACCCTTTTAAAAAAAAGAAAAAATAAAAAGAAAAACAGATCAAATCTGAATTTTTTTTATGGAAAATATTTTAAAAAACAAACACTTTTACACCTCAAGAGTTTTTCTTAATTTTTCAAATAGGTATAACAATTTTTTGAAAAATTTTTTTTTTTTATTTCTTAAAAAATAACTTTCAAATGAGTCAACATATCAACCTCCGGTTTGCGCCAAAATTTTTTTTATTCTCTTTCAAACAATATACTATGGAAAATTTCTCTTAAAATTTTTGAGTTGAGTTTTCCTTGGAGCACTCCCTTAGTGCCACAACTTTCTCAACCTCCTTAAAAGAGTAGACTCACAAAATGATCGAAAACGTATATCGGTTTTTTATCATTTTGCGCCGTTTTCGAAATAAAGAGATAGAGACAGACTTTATAGACATCCTGTATATATGTATACATATATGTGTATATATATATATATATATATATATATATTTATGTACTATATAATAATATATACACAATTGATATATAGACATATATAAAATTGTTTCTTACGCTGTAAAATACACATGATTACTATAATTTGTAATCTCTTGACCGACATAATTACATAGAAACATATATAAATAAATGACAAATACAAATAATAGGTGTAATAAAAATGCTTCCTTATTTCCAAGTGATGCATTACGAAAAACCTAGAATTAAGATTATGATTAACATATTTTTTGTGTGTTCAACAATTATTCATAACTATGCTATTAAAAATTATAAATATGAATTCCAAAAATTGTTATATTGTGGTATCTAATTTCTAAAAAAAAAAATTTCTGATTTTATAATTAGCACAATTTGATAAATTATCAATTTTTTATATATTATTTATCGATTATACTTGTTTGATTTATGAATTTTAAATTCGATTATTATTACATGTCATATTTATCCTGTTTAGAAATACGTTTTAACAACAGTAACGCTTACTGCAAAAGTATTCAGACTCAAAGAAATCACACTAAACGTTATTGTTAACAGAAAGGAGCCTTCAAAACTAGATATCAATATGTCGGTGAACCTTTAAAAAAAAACAAGATATTATTACAAAAATTTTATAATTATTATCACACGCATACTGACTTCATAGCCTTGCGATGAATTTCGACGGCATAAAATATTTTGTTACATATCGTAGTCTTATTATTCAAGTTAATATTTTCGAGTATTTTCATCGACATTGCTTGTTCCATACGATAACTGTAATTAAATTGTTTGTTGTAAATATGTAGTTCTCCCAAAATTGTATTGATAAACTTAAAGATAACCAAACAAAATAAAAATTTTTGTTTGTAGCCGAACATTTCTCATGCACTTTCCTAAATTCATTATTTACCTTGCAACTTTAAATATTCCACATACATGTATAACGCATCCTAAAAACATTGTTCCCGCCGCTGTCAACGTAGTTGTTCCAATGCAAAACACTGCGTTTGTATGCAACAAAATTAAATAGAAATATTTTTCTTGATCGATAAAGTACTCAGTCGTGATTTGTATTGTCTGAGTCTGTATTCGAGACTCGTTTATGTGCAGAACAGAACCAAGGATATATGGCCAAATTGGCAGTAAAGTAACAAACAATATACAGCATATGGCGAACACTATAAACATTAAAAAAACATAAATTTAAAATTGCTCTTTTATATTTTATGATATATATTATTTATGCATAATTTTCTCTCTCTCAAATTTTACTGTTTTTTAACAAGTCTTTTATTTTGACATTTTTGCAAAATGTTAAATATATGTATATTGTAAAAAATAAGACTTATATAATATTTGAGCTGATATCAAAATATGGTTAATCAAACTAATCTAAATATTTAACATCTCTCATGATTAGAATTTGCTCAATTTTATAATGTATAATAGTTGGCAAGAAATATTTTCTTACATGTAAACATGGCAGTACATCGTCTTGTGTAATATCCATATTTTTTAATGATAGCAAGTTCATTTTTGTCTCTTAATTCGTTACAGATATACTGTAATTGTTCCAACAAATTTCTCACCTACCATCACAAAAATTTAACTTTGTTTTTGGAAAAATTGGGGAAAATTTTCATTTATAAAAATTTATATATTAGAAATTATTATTTAAATTATTTATTTGTACAAGTCGATAAACAATTGACTTACATGATGTGTGTTTATCCAGAACATGTTGTATGCAATTACGTAGAAATTAAAGACTATTGCGGTAGAAAAAGTTTCGATGATAAAGTCAACAGTGCATATTGTGGTTATAAGCGCTGTAAGCTTCAATTAATCAATTAATTGAATGTATTGCATTAGGAAAAAAATTTTAAATTTACATTTTATCAAGAGATTAAAACAATAATTTGTTCTATATGATATATAATAAATATTAATAACGTATTAAAATTTTATTATTTATCTATCGCAATTGCAATGAATAATTAAATATAAAATAAATATAATTAAAAATTTTGATTAAAGTAAGCGTTTGCTAATTTAATGAATTAATAAATCGTGTGTAGTGCTTATGCTACATTAATACATTTGAAGATGAGGACGTACCTGAAATATAATAAAGCTTATCAAAATACTAAAAAATAAGATTGTCTGAAATTGAACTAATTTTGATTTTTGATATGGCCATAAGCCAATTGCGAGTAGGAGAGTTCGATTGAGATTAAAATGTTGCGTCTCAATGCAGATCATTACTGTGCGAGTATAGATACTGAACTGCGAAGAAATTGATAAAGATTTGCCTCTCTTTTTCCTTTTTTAAATTGAGTATGTATTTTTGAACATTTTCCACTTTTTAGAGTAAATTCTACCATAAATTGTTTAATTCAAAGTAAATATGAAATTCCACAAAATATTCTGGAAATAAAGCTTCAGTAATTTAACTAATTTGTGAAAAGAGGCAATTGAAGCGATCGATTTCACGTAAGTGAAATTTAATAAATGTATATTTCACGCATACGGGTACTCATTGTCAGATAGCTTTTCGATCGAAGTCAGCGCAAGCGCAATAGCCTCCTTTTCCAGTTCTATGGTTCACATGCTTCATTGTTGTGTTTACGCTTGTAGTGAACACTTGACCTTAGAGAGGAACGTCTCGTCGATCTGAGTTCTCGCGTGTGTCAGGCTCAATCGGCTATGACAGAAACTATTTTCTTCAAAGAATTATATAAGGTATCGTTGACTCTATTTTTTTAAATATGTAAATGCTAATTCCGTGTACATTTGAGACCTCAATTATTATTATTTTAGTATTTATTTTAGTTATTATTATTATAGTAAAATTATAAATATTATTTATTGTGTATATATATATATATATATATATATATATATGTCTGTTGCTCAGCACATTAAGTTTTAAGAACTCGAGAATAAACTTACTCCATAAACATTCTTAGCTTAAAGCTTAAAGCAGTCACATCAGCTGTTACTGATAAAAAGAAAGAGCCTTTAAAAGTAGACGATAAATATTCACAAAACCTTTAAGAAAAATAATGTGATTACAATAAGATCACTTAGATCGCATAGAATTTGCACCAACTTTATAATCTTGTATTTCAACGGCATAAAATATTTTTGATAAAAGTGAACTTTTGCTATGATTGGTAAAGATATATGAGTGTAGTGTATATTCTATAACACTACGATTAAAAATATGGAAACATACCTGAAATATAGCAAAGCTTATCGGAAGACTAAAAAAACAGGATTATCTAAAGTCGAACTAATTTTGATTTTTGATATGGCCATAAACCGATTTGCCAGTAGAATAGTCCGATTGAGATTAAAATGTAAAGTCTGAATGCAAATCATTATTGTTCGAGCATAGAGACGCCTCTAATCCTTTCTTTTTTCTTTTTTAAATTAAGTTAATTTATATTCTTGAAAATTTTTCTCTCTCTTAGTAAATTCTATCATAAATTACTTAATTCAAAATAAGTACCAAATTCTACAAAATATTATGGAAATAAATCTTTAGGATATTAACTATTTTGTCGTGAAGAGGCAATTGTAATAATCGATTTTACATGAAAGCGATTTAATAAATGTGTGTTTTACGCATACAGATGCTCACGAGAGCTTAGATTGCTTTACGATCAAAGTCAGCGCAAACACAATCGCCTTTTTTTCAATGGCATGCTTCATTCTTGTGTTTACGCTCGTAGCGAACACTTGCCTTTAGAAAAGAGAACATCGATCCAAACTTCATATATGTTGACAGCTCGGGAGAAACGATCTTTTCGAAAACATTATATAACATATCGTTGATTGTATTTATTTTAATATGCAAATATTAATTCTGTATACATTTGAAGTGCAATTATATATTGTTAAATATTATTCATATTGTGTGTGTTTGTGTGTGTGTGTGTGTGTGTGTGTGCGTATGTTGTATGCTTTCTTGAAACATATTATATACGTTTATACTTAACATAACATACTAAATATAATAATTAAATAGATGTCTATTTTTGCAAACAAAATGATTAAATTTTTGATTTTATTATCTCTTAAACGGTGCAACAATCAGAAAACAAAATAAATATTATTATGATGATGTATTAATTTGTTTTCCAACATTTGTCAATATTATATAATTTACTTTTTTAAACGTAAAATACAAATCATAGCTAATTTGTATCTAGCCAATTTTTAGAAGAACATATGTATAAATAGATAATCTTCACATTAAAACTGCATAGAATATATAACGGTGAAGTAGGACATTGATGCTTTTGTTAGCTGCAAGAAAGTTAGCTTTTTATTAATGCAGCATTTCCTATCTTTCTCTAAATCTGTAATTTATAACTTTTACCGTGGCAAAACATTCTAAGGATGCCACAATCAATCCGCCGATATTGAAGTTGCAAGTTTTGCTGCCTTGTAGCAGTATAAAAAGTGTCAGCTTCTGTGCGTATAATGGTGCATTATACCACTGATTATTGTACCTATGAAATAAACATCACTTCATAAATTGAGAATAATTAATAAAGAAGAAAATATGTTGAATATGTGTATATGTTATGCATGGTGTTCAGAAACTTTTGGAACACCCAATGTGTGAAGGTAGATTGAGCCAAACTGAATCGAAAAGTCCTGTACCATTTTTTTTGTATAACGCTTAATAAAAGAGTAATTATTGAGTAAAGTCTGACCAATCATCGCCGATCTTTAGTCGGCCACATGTCAGTGATAATAATTTCTTCCTGAAATATTATAGACGAAAATGGTATAGTACTTTTCGATTCAGTTTCGCCCAATCTAACACATCACTCAATAAGTCCCCGGTCTGACACATATATGGCAACATTGTTGACAGACCCACGTGATTTCCGGGTAGTACTAACCTTCAAACAGTACGTGTCAAAATTTCATGGCATTCTGACAGTTAGTTTAGAAGTTACAATCGTTTTAGTGACCCCAATTTCGAAGTGGGTGGCGCGTTTGCTCACACCGGACCAGAAACAACAACGCGTCGACGATTGGAGCAAAATAAAAAGGATTTCTTGCGTCGGTATGTGACAATGGATGAAACATGTAAAAGAAAAAAGTGCTGTTTTACCAGGACAATGCCCCGTATCACAAGTCGATGAAAACCATGGTTAAATTGGATGAATTACGCTTTGAATTGCTTCCCCACCGTACTCTCCAGATTTGGCCCCCAGCGACTACTGGCTTTTTGCAGACATGAAAAAGATGCTCCAGGGAAAGAAATTTTGCTCAAATGTAAAAATTTTTATGTGTCAGACGGGGACTTATTGAGTGATGTGTTACCTTCACACTTCGTGTGTCAAAAGTTTCGAGACACCCTGTATATACGTATACCCACAATTGTGTGTATATATATGTATATATGCATATAACAATACATCTTACGCTGTGGAATAAACGTGATTGTCATGATTTATAACTTCTTGTCCGCCATAGTTAGCTACAAACATATATAAAAGGACAGCAAATGTCAATAGCAAGTATAATAAAAATGCTTCTTTATCTCCTTTTAATATATTTTGGAAAATCTAGAACAGATATTATTATAGGCATCATTTTTTATACGTATAATTACTTAATTTGCATTAAATATAATAATGATAGAAAAAAAATAAACAAATAATATGGAAGAAATAACTTACATGCTAAGATTTTTTAAATTTATGACTTTATAAATAGTATTATTTGATATTTATATTAAAAATTATTTTTATTGCTTTTAGATTGGATTTCTGTTATCTACAAATCTCGTTTTAATTTTGCTTATTATACAAAACGGCATATACGTATGTCCGTTGTTCAACACATTAAGTTTTAAAAACTTGAGAACAAACTTACTCCATAAACATTCAGACTTAAAGAAATCACACCAGTTATTATTAATAAAATGAAAGTATTTTTAAAAGTAGACGATGCAAATTCACAAAACCTTTAAGAAAAATAGAATGTGATTACAATAAGATCATTATACAATTGTTATCACATGTATACCAACTTTATAGCCTTGCGATGGAGTTTGACAGCATCAATTATTTCTTTATAAAACATACTTTGATTTTCCAAATTAATATTTTTGAGTATTTTAGTGGTCATGGCTTGCTCGACGCGATAACTATGAATAATTTCTTTTTTCATAAATATACATATAGAATATGTATACACAAATAGATAATATCCTTTTGTATTTTTGGTACTTACTTTAGATAAGAAATTGCGATTTTTGATATTTTCATGATGCAGAGAAATTAATAAATAATTTTTTCTTATAATAAATATTTTTAAAAATTTATTTTTTTTAATATAATATTAACATAATATATTTGATAA
>JBCAUJ010191150.1:0-11022 GCA_038406275.1 Cataglyphis albicans
ATACATTATTTATATATAATAATATATTATTTATATATAAAATATTTTATAAGTACTATATATAAAATACATACACAGAGTTATTTTATACATACTTTTATATAGAGCATACAATTAATTTTTAATATAACATTTCTTAAGAAGAAAGAAAAAAATATAATAATGTATTTTAAAAAATTTATTGTAAATGACAATATACATATAAAGATATAGCAACCATAGTACATGACACATATGAAGTGTATAACACACGTTTTATATGTGTCATATTTATCCAGTCACTTTCAATCGATTTTTTTTAGCAAAAGAGTCGGGAAAAAATAACGTACTTGAGAATAATGTACGTGTGTACAAGTATTTCTAATAAATATACTTGATTTACACACACATTTTCTTATGAAGCAAATAAAAATTATTTAAAAGAAGAAATAAAAGATATAATTTTACTGATATTTTTCTCAAAGTTATTCCGAAAAAAATCATTTATATTTAATTATTTATGACCTAATTTTTATCAAAAAAACATTGATCGAAATTTATAGTTGAAAATTATACAATTATAAAATAATTCAATAAATCCATTAGAGAATATATATATATGTATGTACATATGAATGTATACCTGAAATATAATAAATGATATCAAGATACTAAAAAAGCAGATGAACTGAAGTTGAATAAATTTCGATTTTTGATAAGGCCATAAACCAACAATCAGTAAAAGAATACGGTTGAGTCTAAAATATTGATCTTGCACACTGATCATCTCTATGCCAGTATTAGCACGCATTTGACAGAATTTTCGATGAACCATTGCTTATTCTAACTTATAGTCATTTAAATATTCTTTTCAAGTTTTTTTATTATCATAAAAGAAAAAAAAATTTAGAGAGAAAATGTTCTATAGCTTAACTCCAATAATTCAGCTGTAATTTTTTTGTAATACATGAGGTAAAATACTATAAGATCAGAATAATATTCACACAATTTAACACTGTTTCGACAAGATGCAATCGCTTATTAAGTAATCGATTTAATGATGTAAAAATTAGGCAGATGTTTTATTTCTCATGGAATAACATCTACGGGAGAAGTCATGGGGTGTGAAAGTTGCGCAAGCGTAATAGTTGCTTCTCGGCGGAACATATCCGTGTGCGTCAGTTCACAATGTGACGCTCGCAAATTACACTTCAACTTTCGTGATAAATATATTTTACAATTGTCACACTATTGCAAAATTATTGTACGTAAGTATTATTTTTCTCAAATAAATAGTATTGTGTTTTATATAATAATTTTTAAATTTTTTAGTATCTATTCTATTTCTTTGTTATACTAAAAACAAAATTAATTATATATATATTTCAATAAAATATTAAAATAAACAGATTTAAACAAGTTTAAAATAATGTTATATGCCAGAAATATTTTCTTTGTTATTTTTAAGAATTTAGTTACACATATTTTTGATGAGACATATCCTACATATATTACCTTATTTGCTAAAATTTACAATGTGGAAATAATAACTGTTTATTTATTATTTATAATAAAATAATTAACATATTTATATTAATATATTTTTAATTTAGTTGCTTTTGAGTGAGGTGATTCATTGACCATATTTTGATATTTAGATATGGATATTAATTATGGCATTAGCATTAATGTTAATATTACATTATTTATTTTATTATAAATTTCTTTTTTCTATACATTTGTTTATCAATTTTTCTCTATAGTATAGTATCTAACAAACAATAAGTAGATATATTTTGTTATCATTGTACAGAATACATGACTGTAAAATAGGATAAAGATGCGTTTGCTAGCTGTAATGAAAAATAAATGATATTGCTTTTATTTCGTATCTTTTAAATATGTAATACAATATATTATAATATATAAAATTTTACCGAAGCAAAACATTGTACAGATGCTACAAATAATCCACCAATATTTAGACCAAAACTCTTGTTACCTCTTTGTATGAGAATCAATATCAACTTTTCTATGTCTAGCGGAGTTATATACCATTGAGTGTTATATCTATACATAACAATAATGCATAATAAAGAATTAGTAAATCGAGGAAAATAACAATTTCTTTGAGTAATTTTAAGTAGATGTACGTATATACATATATTTACTGTATTATATAAATTTTTGTTATTAAATTCCATAAAACAATATATAAGCATACAAATTATTTCTTACGCAGCAATAAATATATAATTATAATGATCTGTAATTTCTTGTCCGACTAAGTTTGCGACAAACATATATAATAGACTAATAAATCCAGTTGTAATGGATATAGAGAATTCACCAACATTATATGTTGATGATGCAATCTGAAAAATCTTATACAGTATATAATTATAGTATTGAGATCAATATCTAAAATCCAGTTTACAAGATTTATAATTTATACAACAAAGTTTAATATAAAATTTGTTATCATAAATTATTTTTTAATTGCAAATATATTCATCAATAAAAATTCTTGTTTAAACACAAGTTTTAAAAGCAAGTTTCAAGATATAAATACGTGTTTTATAACACACACACACACACACACACACATACGCATTATAGTATCTCATTTCTATATCTCTAAATTGTAATTAGAGATTGTTTGATTGATTTGATGTCAATCTTGGAATAAATATGCATACTAATTTTGTTTTAAATCATAAATGTCAATTATTTATTATTTTCGAAAAGATTTGAGATAAACAATTCTATTTATATTTTTATTATATAATGTTGAAAACATTAAAAAGTAAAATATGTACATATAAATATATTATATAAAATGCATATCAGGATATAGACATGTGTTAAAATGTATAAAATTATAAATAGATTTTTGTTTTAAATCTTATATTGTATTGTAACCGTAATTTGTTTAAAGTATGTTTTATAAAAGATATGATTAAATAAATTTTATAAATAAAATATTTTAAATGTAAAAAATATTAAATGCAAAATAAGACAGAAAAATTTTATTTATGTTATAATTCTTTTAAATTTAATTGTTTTGTTATTAATTATAAATAGTTTTTTTAAAATCTGTGTATATGTGTATGTTTGAATATATTATAATTTAAAAAACTTTTGTAAACATAATTTTAAATCTCTTTAATATTAAATATTAAATTATTATTAATTAAGAATAATTATTAAATATAATATTGAATAAATTTTTGTTTTGTTTTGTGGCGATTTTATTTATATTACATGTATATATGTGCGTGTGACTAGACTATGATATATTTGAAAAACAGTTATTGGAAAGGCGATTACAAGTATATTAATGCTATTCAATATTTAAAAGAAATGTTATGTAACATAGTAAATATATTTATCGAAAAACAAAACTTACTCGAAAAATATTCAGGCTTAAAGTCATCACTCCGAATAGTATTAAAAAGAAAAATGTTATCTCAAATTTAGATATTAGATTTGAGCCTAACCTTTAAATATAATAAAATATTATTGTGCATATTTTTCATATGTATTATAAAATAGATACTAACGCCATGGCTTTTCGATGAATATCTACTGCATTTTTTATACTCGTATATATTAAATTCTTGTTATGCTTAATAATATCGTGCGATATTTGAATCTTTATTGCCTTTTCGATGCGATATCTGTAAATAATTTATAATCAATATATGTAATTTATAACTATATATATATATGCAGAGTATCCGCCGTCCAATCGCATCACCCGTCGTATGCAGATAGAGCAAATAAAACTGAGAAGAAAAGTCCTGTATAATTTTTTTCGATAAAGCTTAATAAAAGAGTTATTATTGAATGAATTCTGGCAATTCAGCGCCGACCTTTAGCTGGACGCACGTCAATGAGTCGGGCGCCTGACATGTGTGCGTGAGCGCTCAGCTGTTACAGCGCTTCACTGACGTGCGACTGGCTAAAGATCGGAGATGATTGGCTAAACTTTACTCAATCATAATTCTCTTATTAAGCGTTATAGAAAAAAATGGTACAGGACTTTTCTGCTCAGTTTCATCTGCATACGACGGGTGTTGCAATTGACGCCAGACACCTTGTATATATATAATGATATTAATAATAATCTCACAATATTGAACAATAATTTTAATTAATTAGTACTAATAGAATAGTAATCAAGCACGGTCCAATAAAAACACATGGCAGTCATAATATTATACAAATATAAAACTAAGAAATTTGAAAAACATAAAAGTAAAAATAAAATATTATTTGTTTCCTTTCTCTTATTGTAGTCTATTCTTATTATTATTTCAAGTTTCTTCTTTAAAATACAGTTTAAATTGATCATCTAGAAATTTATGTATAACATTCCATGTATAGAATGAATAAAAATTTTCTAATGAATTATTTTCTAATGAACAGATTATTTATATTTATTATATTTTTTGTTTTACCTAGCAATTGTAAACATTGCGCATATATATTGAAAATATGCAATTAGCATTGCGGCTATCGCTACCGCTGAAGTGAATCCTATACAAATAGCTGCAATTATATGTAGTAGCAGATAATAGAAATATTTTTCTTGATCAACAAAATACTCAGTCAAAATTAGCAACTGACGTGGTCTAGATTTGTTTGTGTATGAAATAAGTTGCAGGATCTCCGGCCATATTAGGGCAATAGTAAGAATAAGCAAACCGCTAACAAAAAATACTACAATATTAATTGATTAGTAAGTATTTTAGTACTTCTATATCTTTACAACATTTATATTTACACGCTAATTTAATGCTTTGCAGAATTTATAAATCTTTTTTGTTATATTAATTTCAATAGGAAATTTAATAAAAATGCAAAGCGGAATAAGAATTAAAAAAATATTATCTTACTTGTCAATATAGTCGTATAATAGTTTGCGTTTTGTCCGTATTTTTTTATAATGGCAATTTCCTTACTGTCTTCCAAATCATTATAAATACACTGAAGCTGTTCCATTAAATCTCTCACCTGTTGTTTAATAATTCTTTATCATCCGTATGTGTAAATATTATACTGATAGACGTTTGTATATCAAGAGCATTTATATTAAAAATGAAAATAGATAATCAACTTACAATTTCACTATTAATCCAAAACGAATAATATTTTATTATCATGCAAATGAGACCGAATGCAAGAGACAATACTCTGATGACAAAATTTGCAGTACATTTTGAAGTTATAAATGTTGTAAACTGTAATAAAGTAAATTTTTTCTAGTAAAATTGAAGATTTTTTTTTATTTGAATAAAATATAATAATTCTACATTTCTAATTACATTCTATTTAAAAAAATAATATGTGATAAATAAGTATTATAATTAATATAATTATTATATACCTCTTATTTTTTTATGTATTAAATAACTAATAAAAATAATTAAAAAAAGTATACTCATACATGTACTTAAATATTCTAGAAGAATTATATATATAGTATAATATACATATAAAATAGTTTATATATATATATATATATATATATATATATATATATATATAAACTATTTTATATGTATATTATACTATATATATAATTCTTCTAGAATATTTAAGTACATGTATGAGTATACTTTTTTTAATTATTTTTATTAGTTATTTAATACATAAAAAAATAAGAGGTATATAATAATTATATTAATTATAATACTTATTTATCACATATTATTTTTTTAAATAGAATGTAATTAGAAATGTAGAATTATTATATTTTATTCAAATAAAAAAAAATCTTCAATTTTACTAGAAAAAATTTACTTTATTACAGTTTACAACATTTATAACTTCAAAATGTACTGCAAATTTTGTCATCAGAGTATTGTCTCTTGCATTCGGTCTCATTTGCATGATAATAAAATATTATTCGTTTTGGATTAATAGTGAAATTGTAAGTTGATTATCTATTTTCATTTTTAATATAAATGCTCTTGATATACAAACGTCTATCAGTATAATATTTACACATACGGATGATAAAGAATTATTAAACAACAGGTGAGAGATTTAATGGAACAGCTTCAGTGTATTTATAATGATTTGGAAGACAGTAAGGAAATTGCCATTATAAAAAAATACGGACAAAACGCAAACTATTATACGACTATATTGACAAGTAAGATAATATTTTTTTAATTCTTATTCCGCTTTGCATTTTTATTAAATTTCCTATTGAAATTAATATAACAAAAAAGATTTATAAATTCTGCAAAGCATTAAATTAGCGTGTAAATATAAATGTTGTAAAGATATAGAAGTACTAAAATACTTACTAATCAATTAATATTGTAGTATTTTTTGTTAGCGGTTTGCTTATTCTTACTATTGCCCTAATATGGCCGGAGATCCTGCAACTTATTTCATACACAAACAAATCTAGACCACGTCAGTTGCTAATTTTGACTGAGTATTTTGTTGATCAAGAAAAATATTTCTATTATCTGCTACTACATATAATTGCAGCTATTTGTATAGGATTCACTTCAGCGGTAGCGATAGCCGCAATGCTAATTGCATATTTTCAATATATATGCGCAATGTTTACAATTGCTAGGTAAAACAAAAAATATAATAAATATAAATAATCTGTTCATTAGAAAATAATTCATTAGAAAATTTTTATTCATTCTATACATGGAATGTTATACATAAATTTCTAGATGATCAATTTAAACTGTATTTTAAAGAAGAAACTTGAAATAATAATAAGAATAGACTACAATAAGAGAAAGGAAACAAATAATATTTTATTTTTACTTTTATGTTTTTCAAATTTCTTAGTTTTATATTTGTATAATATTATGACTGCCATGTGTTTTTATTGGACCGTGCTTGATTACTATTCTATTAGTACTAATTAATTAAAATTATTGTTCAATATTGTGAGATTATTATTAATATCATTATATATATACAAGGTGTCTGGCGTCAATTGCAACACCCGTCGTATGCAGATGAAACTGAGCAGAAAAGTCCTGTACCATTTTTTTCTATAACGCTTAATAAGAGAATTATGATTGAGTAAAGTTTAGCCAATCATCTCCGATCTTTAGCCAGTCGCACGTCAGTGAAGCGCTGTAACAGCTGAGCGCTCACGCACACATGTCAGGCGCCCGACTCATTGACGTGCGTCCAGCTAAAGGTCGGCGCTGAATTGCCAGAATTCATTCAATAATAACTCTTTTATTAAGCTTTATCGAAAAAAATTATACAGGACTTTTCTTCTCAGTTTTATTTGCTCTATCTGCATACGACGGGTGATGCGATTGGACGGCGGATACTCTGCATATATATATATAGTTATAAATTACATATATTGATTATAAATTATTTACAGATATCGCATCGAAAAGGCAATAAAGATTCAAATATCGCACGATATTATTAAGCATAACAAGAATTTAATATATACGAGTATAAAAAATGCAGTAGATATTCATCGAAAAGCCATGGCGTTAGTATCTATTTTATAATACATATGAAAAATATGCACAATAATATTTTATTATATTTAAAGGTTAGGCTCAAATCTAATATCTAAATTTGAGATAACATTTTTCTTTTTAATACTATTCGGAGTGATGACTTTAAGCCTGAATATTTTTCGAGTAAGTTTTGTTTTTCGATAAATATATTTACTATGTTACATAACATTTCTTTTAAATATTGAATAGCATTAATATACTTGTAATCGCCTTTCCAATAACTGTTTTTCAAATATATCATAGTCTAGTCACACGCACATATATACATGTAATATAAATAAAATCGCCACAAAACAAAACAAAAATTTATTCAATATTATATTTAATAATTATTCTTAATTAATAATAATTTAATATTTAATATTAAAGAGATTTAAAATTATGTTTACAAAAGTTTTTTAAATTATAATATATTCAAACATACACATATACACAGATTTTAAAAAAACTATTTATAATTAATAACAAAACAATTAAATTTAAAAGAATTATAACATAAATAAAATTTTTCTGTCTTATTTTGCATTTAATATTTTTTACATTTAAAATATTTTATTTATAAAATTTATTTAATCATATCTTTTATAAAACATACTTTAAACAAATTACGGTTACAATACAATATAAGATTTAAAACAAAAATCTATTTATAATTTTATACATTTTAACACATGTCTATATCCTGATATGCATTTTATATAATATATTTATATGTACATATTTTACTTTTTAATGTTTTCAACATTATATAATAAAAATATAAATAGAATTGTTTATCTCAAATCTTTTCGAAAATAATAAATAATTGACATTTATGATTTAAAACAAAATTAGTATGCATATTTATTCCAAGATTGACATCAAATCAATCAAACAATCTCTAATTACAATTTAGAGATATAGAAATGAGATACTATAATGCGTATGTGTGTGTGTGTGTGTGTGTGTGTTATAAAACACGTATTTATATCTTGAAACTTGCTTTTAAAACTTGTGTTTAAACAAGAATTTTTATTGATGAATATATTTGCAATTAAAAAATAATTTATGATAACAAATTTTATATTAAACTTTGTTGTATAAATTATAAATCTTGTAAACTGGATTTTAGATATTGATCTCAATACTATAATTATATACTGTATAAGATTTTTCAGATTGCATCATCAACATATAATGTTGGTGAATTCTCTATATCCATTACAACTGGATTTATTAGTCTATTATATATGTTTGTCGCAAACTTAGTCGGACAAGAAATTACAGATCATTATAATTATATATTTATTGCTGCGTAAGAAATAATTTGTATGCTTATATATTGTTTTATGGAATTTAATAACAAAAATTTATATAATACAGTAAATATATGTATATACGTACATCTACTTAAAATTACTCAAAGAAATTGTTATTTTCCTCGATTTACTAATTCTTTATTATGCATTATTGTTATGTATAGATATAACACTCAATGGTATATAACTCCGCTAGACATAGAAAAGTTGATATTGATTCTCATACAAAGAGGTAACAAGAGTTTTGGTCTAAATATTGGTGGATTATTTGTAGCATCTGTACAATGTTTTGCTTCGGTAAAATTTTATATATTATAATATATTGTATTACATATTTAAAAGATACGAAATAAAAGCAATATCATTTATTTTTCATTACAGCTAGCAAACGCATCTTTATCCTATTTTACAGTCATGTATTCTGTACAATGATAACAAAATATATCTACTTATTGTTTGTTAGATACTATACTATAGAGAAAAATTGATAAACAAATGTATAGAAAAAAGAAATTTATAATAAAATAAATAATGTAATATTAACATTAATGCTAATGCCATAATTAATATCCATATCTAAATATCAAAATATGGTCAATGAATCACCTCACTCAAAAGCAACTAAATTAAAAATATATTAATATAAATATGTTAATTATTTTATTATAAATAATAAATAAACAGTTATTATTTCCACATTGTAAATTTTAGCAAATAAGGTAATATATGTAGGATATGTCTCATCAAAAATATGTGTAACTAAATTCTTAAAAATAACAAAGAAAATATTTCTGGCATATAACATTATTTTAAACTTGTTTAAATCTGTTTATTTTAATATTTTATTGAAATATATATATAATTAATTTTGTTTTTAGTATAACAAAGAAATAGAATAGATACTAAAAAATTTAAAAATTATTATATAAAACACAATACTATTTATTTGAGAAAAATAATACTTACGTACAATAATTTTGCAATAGTGTGACAATTGTAAAATATATTTATCACGAAAGTTGAAGTGTAATTTGCGAGCGTCACATTGTGAACTGACGCACACGGATATGTTCCGCCGAGAAGCAACTATTACGCTTGCGCAACTTTCACACCCCATGACTTCTCCCGTAGATGTTATTCCATGAGAAATAAAACATCTGCCTAATTTTTACATCATTAAATCGATTACTTAATAAGCGATTGCATCTTGTCGAAACAGTGTTAAATTGTGTGAATATTATTCTGATCTTATAGTATTTTACCTCATGTATTACAAAAAAATTACAGCTGAATTATTGGAGTTAAGCTATAGAACATTTTCTCTCTAAATTTTTTTTTCTTTTATGATAATAAAAAAACTTGAAAAGAATATTTAAATGACTATAAGTTAGAATAAGCAATGGTTCATCGAAAATTCTGTCAAATGCGTGCTAATACTGGCATAGAGATGATCAGTGTGCAAGATCAATATTTTAGACTCAACCGTATTCTTTTACTGATTGTTGGTTTATGGCCTTATCAAAAATCGAAATTTATTCAACTTCAGTTCATCTGCTTTTTTAGTATCTTGATATCATTTATTATATTTCAGGTATACATTCATATGTACATACATATATATATATTCTCTAATGGATTTATTGAATTATTTTATAATTGTATAATTTTCAACTATAAATTTCGATCAATGTTTTTTTGATAAAAATTAGGTCATAAATAATTAAATATAAATGATTTTTTTCGGAATAACTTTGAGAAAAATATCAGTAAAATTATATCTTTTATTTCTTCTTTTAAATAATTTTTATTTGCTTCATAAGAAAATGTGTGTGTAAATCAAGTATATTTATTAGAAATACTTGTACACACGTACATTATTCTCAAGTACGTTATTTTTTCCCGACTCTTTTGCTAAAAAAAATCGATTGAAAGTGACTGGATAAATATGACACATATAAAACGTGTGTTATACACTTCATATGTGTCATGTACTATGGTTGCTATATCTTTATATGTATATTGTCATTTACAATAAATTTTTTAAAATACATTATTATATTTTTTTCTTTCTTCTTAAGAAATGTTATATTAAAAATTAATTGTATGCTCTATATAAAAGTATGTATAAAATAACTCTGTGTATGTATTTTATATATAGTACTTATAAAATATTTTATATATAAATAATATATTATTATATATAAATAATGTAT
>JBCAUJ010191294.1:0-10958 GCA_038406275.1 Cataglyphis albicans
TCTCTCTCTCTCTCTCTCTCTCTCTCTCTCTCTCTCTCTCTCTCTCTCTCTCTCTCTCTCTCTCTCTTTCTTTTTCTATCTCTCTCTTTCTCGCGATCTCTCCACTAATTTACAAATTAAATCCAGAAATGAAAATATTTACTAAAAAATTAATGATCTTATGCTGAATATGCAGGAAAAGAAAACCACTTACTTCTTTTATTTAATTACTTATTTTTATCATTAATTATTTGCTTTTATATCCTTTGACGGATTTTTAGTATCTTCAATTACACTTATTTTCTACATTTTTTAGTAACTTTATCTTTAAGATAATTAATTCTACAGTAAATATCTTCAATTCTGGATTTAATTTTTGAATTTCTATGGAAAAACAGAGATTGCATAAGCTTTGCATATTCCTTTTTACGTCTCAATATTGCTTCAATTGTTTCTACGTATACAATATATATACACGCTTATTTGTATTGTTTCTATGATATGCACAATATATATATACACACTTCTTTAAATTTTCCATGTAAGATATAAATCTCTTTATTCTTTTTAAGTACATAAAAAGAAGATTAGAATTTTTGTAATACCTTTTTTAAGTAGTGCTTTAATATTTTGTTGTTCACACTTTAAAACATGTTTCCACATTTTCTAAAGCTGCATCATAGATTTCTATTTTAATCAATATAGCTATTAAATTATTTTAAACTTTTATACGATCTTCTAATAAAATGTGCAATTCAGCATTAACTGATTCTTCCTCCTTATTTTGATTTAAATTTGAATTATATTTATCGGTGACAGATATTCTAATGTTCTTCGATAATAATATATTACAAAAAAACAGCTCCATCGAAATAAACCATCAATTTTCATTCATGTTTCTCATTGCCTTAAAAAATAAATTTATTATTAATCCAAAATAATAAATAATCTTTTATATATAATTTATAAATAAAATTATTATCATATTTTTTCTTTTGGAATAATGCTTTTCATTTCAGGCTTTGTTATATTAAAATCAATACAAACATAATATTAATTATGCATTAACTATATTTATATATAAAATAAAAATAAACATTCATAAATATATATGCGTTCACGCATATAATTACCAGCTCATTAAAAACATGGATCTCTACATCTCTACAGTCAATCTCTACATATTTCTTCAATCAAAATCTCCATAATTATTTTCCAACAATATATTTATTATAAATATGTTAATTAATAATACACGGATTTTTCAACATTTTATAAAAAACATTCGCTTATTTTTGCTAATATAACTTAACTTTGCTTGAGATATAACATCGATTAAAAGAAATCACTTTTCTTCCTTGCTATTCCGCGTTAATAATAATTTTTTTGCTTTATCACTTTTTTCTTTGTATTGTTGCACTGTTTCATGATATTCTCATAACCATTAATTTTATATCACTTTTTTTGTCATATTATACTCCGTGCGTACCCTTATAAAATAGCAACATTACGTATGTAGACGCATCTATATCCACATATGATCTTGTCTCTTAAAATGTTTTGCACAGCAAATAAAATCGTCATACATGAGCGATGTGAACGCCGCTTGAGGAAAATTGCTTTGCATATATGCGTGCATATGTACATGAGTCTGATTATTCTGGAGAAAAATGAAATTCACAATTTTAATATACGATTCATCATTTCTCAGGATTAATTGCACCAATTTTATTGAAACTCGCAATCAAAAGCTTGCATCCATATATATAAATAAGAAAAGTGTCGTTAAATTTTTGATTATGCCTTTAGTTCATAACATATTTTAATCGAAAATTTATTAAAACAATTACAGACATAAAACTCCGGATAAGCTACTTGGTAGTGTCGCGACCCTTGTAGACAAAAATGTGATGACGCGATTCTTGTATATACATTGTAGACAAAATTGTTAGCAAGCCAGAAACGTATTTTTTTATAGTTGGCTATTGCATCGCTATATGATTTCACAGAATTTATAAATTCCTGGCATACAATTTGTAATTATTCTTAATTTGTTTTTAATGCACGATTTATAAATTATATTTATAAACTTTATTATTTTTCTTGATACTATGCGGTGCTTTCTTTTAAAATTTAATATCCATGTTGCTCCCGCTTTAAAATGAGAAAAATTAATTTCTTCCTTTGCTTCTAATGCCCATTATCGCCAATCCAAAGCATGAATAATTTAGTTTTGATCGTTAGCGTTGTTACGTCCGGTAGACTTAACAAATATATTTTTTTTTTGTGTTTTTTTTCACTAATATATAAATTATTACAGCAGACTGCATGATTTCTTTTACCGACTGTTTTCTTTCATCGAAAATTCGTTAGTGACATAAATTTAGATTCTAAGAAATAGTCTACGTCTAACAGAAAAAATAAACAGATGAAGTCTGGGAAGCAGGACCGTGTAATCTCGCTGTCGAAAGTCAAGTATAAAGAACAGGTCTATAAATTTAAATCTTACGGCTCTGAAAGTCGAGAATTTTAAACAAAGGATAACAGACAGTTAAACGTTAGAAATCTAAAACCATGTGGATATGGATGACAAACAGACAGCAAGATATTCAAGCTCAAGCTCGGGTATCAGACCCAAGAACTCTAAGCAAAAAAGGAGAGCGAGGTACAGAACTATTCACAAATGATTCGGAATTGAATACTTGCGACATTTGACACCACATGCTTGCCTGCCAGACCATTCTCTTATGTTATCTGTTTATCATAAATTTCAAGTAAAATGTCAACTTAGCTGGTTATAACGAACCGCGCATGACTTAATCCGTAAAACGAAAATCTCACCCTCAGTCAATAGCAACTATTCTCCATTGATCCAACTCAGTATTATAAGTAAAAATCTTCACCAATACCTATGATTTAAAAACTTAAAAGAACGCCCTAGGAGAAACCGGAGGGGGTGAATAGGAAAAATTATTCGTTAAATTAGATTAACAAACCAATGGAGAGGAGGAGCAAAAGGGGTTAATAAGCACCGGAATATTCGTCGCGAAGATCATTAGGAATTTTTCCAAGTCGTGCGACACTTCGTGTGCATAGAGGTCATTTGTGATTCATTTTATTGTTACATTCAGTGCGGCTCTCTAAGTGTTCACTTGCACAGTGTGAATAGTGCTAACTCTAACAGTGCGATTGGCGAATAGTGAACCATGAGCGCACACCTGAGGTACATCAGGATCGACCATCGGATCTCTGATTCAGCAGCCTTGTATCCTTGAGTTCCGTCAATACAAGTCTCATCGCGCTCCATAAATAATGAGTTTACTAATTTTTTTTTGTTTTTTTTTCTTTTTCTTTCACCTCTTTCTTACGCTCTTCTCACCTTTTTCCAGGGAAAACAGTTATAAGACAATTATTTCTTCTTTTATTTTAATACTTTCTTTTCCTCTGAATATCCATTCACATTGTTATAGCTCAACTAGCTATAACCGAATTATTATTAATTTAAAGTATTTTTTAATACGCCTTCCGACTATAGCGAGATATCGCGAAAGGCGTATAACGTTACGAGCGCGAAACGCTGACGAAGCGAGCCACGCGCCGAGGCTAAGCGATTGCGAAAGAATCGAACCACCGGAAATGCAAGGAATTTCGATCGAACGATCTTAACTTGCATTTCGGCCTAACAATTCGAAACAAGCGACACAATCATATATGGTCATGTCGCTAAGGGATCCCCTCCAAAAAATCAACCTTACGGAAGGCAATAAAAGATACCACCGCGAATACGCGGCGGGCAGTCTTGACTATCTATCTGCATCGGACAGTTATTATTAGTAACGTCGGACAATTACCGCGATCAACCTAACTCAAGGAATCGCTAAGTCTAGCCGCAACACGAATCGTTAACCGAACGTAGCCTCAGCTGATCGCGCGACCGTGACCAAGATATCAGATTCGCGCGACGTTATCCTATACCGTGATACCCGGCACGCGCCGTCGTATCTCTATAAAGTGCTACAAATAATTGTGAAGGAGAACGATCAGAAAAAAGGAAGCGACTCAATTTATGTGAATAAATCTACTTTATTTGGCAATTATTAAAAAACTCCTCAATCGCTGGCTCCCGACCCGGTTTTCCGCTCCTCAGCCCTTGGTGGCAAAAATCCCAAATATCCCGTGCCTCCCCACAGAGGCACAACACACATATATTTTTTATATTAATACTTCCTGTTATTGCATATCACAAATCTCATCCATTTCCTTTTCTTTGTGGATCGGCGAGGGTGAATAACTTAAAGATTCGAACGTAACGTTCCGGATCAGTGTTTACTTTCAGCTTTAGGTACAATCTACTCTTTTTCCTTTGTGGATCGGCAGGTGTGAACAACTTAAAGATTCGAACGTAACGTTCCGGATCAGTGTTCACACTTAGCTTTAGGTCTAAATCTACCTTTCCTCTCATGAACCAGCAGGTGCGAATAACCTAAAGATTCTTAATGAAAGGATCAGTCTTCGCACTTAGCTTTAAATCGTAAATAATTATTTTCAATGCATCCTTATTAATAAATTTTATTCTTTGTCCTTTTAATTAAAATATATTATTTTTTTCATCCACTCCATTCTTCCCTTTTCATCCTATTATCTTGTTTTTCAAAAAAAAGGGGTAAGAAAGAAGAAAAAATAATTGTCAACTGTTTCCTAAAACTAATAACCACTATGTTACTAAAAACATTACATGTCCTCCTTCAGTGGACACAACACGAAAAACTAAACCTACCCCGACACAATTACGGCGATGGGGAAAGAACGCGCGTAATAGAAAAAACAAAACCATTCGGAAATTCCTGGCTCGGGCGTTCGCTGATCCTAGTTTTATAATCGACTATAGTAAACTTAAGTTAGATAAGGACGCGTTCGAAACAAAGGCACGACAACTATTAATTAATCGACTGACACACATAACAGACAATGTTTTCCCCTTATATTCACCTGTCTCTTCTCCCATCAAAATCTATATCCGATGACTTCCCGGAATTTGCGCAACCTTGTTTCCCTCCGCTTCTCTCTAATTATTCCCCTGTAAATTTTGAAAAACCTCAGTGTCTGAGGACCTCTCCTTCCCCGTTCAAATATCACCTCCCCTCAATTATCAACCATCAAATCCTCCTCCCTATCAACCACCGCAACCCTCAACTTCCTCTCCCCCTCTCGAAAATCCTCCTTCCTATCAATCACCGCAATCTTCAACTCCCTCTCCCCCTTTAGAAAACCCTCCTTTTTATCAATCATCGCAACCTTCAACTTCCCCTCCCCCTCTCGAAAATCCTCCTCCTTATCAACCCCTACAAGCCTCAACTCCCTCTCGCCCCTCGCCTCTCGAATCGTCGGACCTCTCAGAACAGTCCAACGTTTTCGGAAAATTCCGGGAATTCTTAGAAGGGCTACCTGACTTTAAAAAGGAACCACGGGATTTCAAACCGGAATCCTGCGATCTCGAAAAGTCCAAAGGACCGGAGCCCCCCTTCGAAGACCTAGATCGCGAGAGATGGTATTGCTATTTATTAACTTATTTCCCCCTTTCCCTATTCCCCTCAAAGATAAAGACTATCGCGTCTGCCCCGGCATAGTCAACCTCCATCAATTCTACAAAATCCTCTATACTTTCTCTCCCGGTACTATCATCCTTTTCGTTGTTCCAGATGTCCCGTTCCCTCTTGCCGTCCCTATCGAGGTCTTCTGGATGAAGTTCCCTCCCCCCCTCTACAGTTAAATTCGAAGATCTTTCCTAATATCTTCCCTCATTACCTCATTTTATCTTTTGTTTATTTTAATTACAAACATGCTACATTGCTACATTGTAAGACCCAACAAGAATATAAATTTTAGTTTGTCCTTCTCGATTCCGATTAATGACCTCCGCACTAATGTAACACCCGCGAACAAACAATTCTGCATACACACACATTCACACTCACACCTCTAAATGTAAATTCTTCATAATATACTTAAATGTATCTATAATAGTAATTAACTGTTATTTCCTTTTTTTGAATAAATATCAAATAATTTTGAATAAATATAATGTTAACCTCATAATTTGTGTAGATTATTAATCCGTTCTCTTTTCCGTACCCTGATATCGCACAAAGTCCCGTCCTAGGTAAAGGGATTTAGTTCCTTTACCGAAAAAGGGACCACCGAACGAACGGCCTACTGACATAGTAAAAGCGACCCTTCCGGTCGTTGACCTGTCTTAGGCCACTGGTCAATTTGTTCGTCTCCAAGACACTCGTTGTCTAGCGTTTGTCTAGCGGAGTTAGGTTACGTCCTCCCGCTGGCTCTGAGTTTAAAGAGTCTGGACGTAACAGCGTCTTCAAATTTTTTTGAAGACATGTTCAGAAATTTGTAATAGTTTTTCTATATGAATATCATCTTTTTGTGGGGGAGTTTCCATCAATACATCTGCGGCAAAGACTTTATCTTTCTTAAGTGATGTAATTAGTAAAGTGATGTTATTGTTAGTAAAGTATAATGATCCTTTTTTCACTTTTTTAAAATTCAATAACTTTTTTTTATAATCATTATTTATAATTTTGCCTTTTTTCAATGTATAATTATCTTTTTCTTCATTACATCATTTTTTTCAATTCTTTTTATTTCATCAATTTCGACAAATTGTGTTTCAGATAAATTTAAATCCCAATAAGTTTCAAATTCTAATATAGTATTAGAAATATGTATTGTATGCATTACAAATTTGTCATCCATTAAATTTTGTATAGTATCTTTTATAGTATTTATATATTTATATATTTCGATATTTTTATTATTTATTTCTATTGGAATTTTTATTATTTATTTCTATTGAAATTTGGAATGAAACAAATAAATTATTTAAAACATTCGCAGGATTCATATGTAACATTTTGTTTAAATTAAAGATGCAGACGCATTTTTTTTCGAAAATTAAAATTGTGGCAATATTACATTTGAACGAATCTTTGTACTTGTTAGTTACACTTTATATCATATTAAAACTGCGCACAATATTTCCAATTTAGGTAGAGTCTTATAAATTTACTTATATCACCTTATTTACATCTTCCTTAAACATAACATTTTATAAATAAGGAAATTTCAAAATATTCTCACGTTACGATGCAACGTGACTACTTTGCATTAGAGTTATATAGCATAAATAAATGATATATGTGTACATAATATAAATATATGACATAGTTATAAAACACGATATATTTATGTTATTTATTGCATATTGTTGAATTTTGGTTTTTCAAGTTGCACTGCAATGCAGAAATATTTCAAAATAATTTTCTATATTCAAAAGAATTGATGATACGATCTTTCATAAGTTAAAGAATGGAAAAACGTGTTCAATCCAGCAGAATAATTAAGGCTCCTATTATAAAAAAATTCAAAAACATAACCAAATAAAACAAAATAAATATTTTATTGTTTATATAAAATTGGCATTTAATAATAGAAATGTTTTTATGATAAAATTTTATACATAAATAAGGAAGTAAATAAATATATTTTTTTACAATAATTTTATGAGACGCTGCCATTTTTCATATATATTTTATGTTTTTATTATCGAGCTATAAATTACAACAGTCATTTATTATTAAACAGAATTCGTGAATCCGAAATATTTAATTTTGATAGAATTTTATACACAAATAGAGGATAAATAGGGGATAAATATATAAACCCCACACTATTCCTATGAAAAAAATGGCTTTTGGTGGATTTAGCTAATTTTTGAATATGTTGTATTGAACCTCACATTCAATCGAAGATCACATACAGGGGTGACCTCGAACGTTCCAGCCAGACTTTGAGATCTTATAGGCAATATAATTCTGAACAAAAAATTTCTTTTAAACATGGATCGAAAAACGCTTCCTTAAGAAGTTATCGCTCAAAAACCTCTAATAAAGGAAGAACAAAAAGTGAAAAGAAAATGAAATTTAATAAATTTCTTGAAACGGGAGAGAGAGAGAGAGAGAGAGAGAGAGAGAGAGAAAAAGAGAGACGATAAAAATAAAAAATAAACATCTTTTTCTTTTATGAAAATAAAATTAATTTTTTGATTGCGCATCTAACAATAAGTAACAAAAGCACTTTTTGTACGTTTGAAACTAGTTATATCAAAATCTATGAAATGTACAATTATTTTGATCTTGAAAGATGATTTAATTTTCTACAACTTTTGTTTCGGAACTTTTTGTTTAAAGACGCACATTTTTCATGATATTTGGAAAAATGTGTATAATAATCGATTTCAGAGATATTTGAGCGATAACTTCTTAAGAAAGCATTTTTTGACTCATGTTTATAGAAATTTTTTGGCCAGAATTAAATTTCCTATAAGATCTCAAAGTCTGGCTGGAACGTTCAAAGCAATCCTGTATATCGAGTCTAAAAGCTTGTACTTTTACATGTTAAATCTTGACCTCTCAGAGCTTGTAGCGCGGAAACGGCTCATAGAATCAAGTTGTGCCCATTGAGACATTTGTTCAGAATGACGAGAACAACATATCCAAAAATTAGTCAAATCTAGCGAAAGTCATTTTCTCATAAGAATGGTGTGAGATCCTTTAGAAATTTTCAGTCGTCTCAAAGTGACTTTAAGGAGTGAAATCACTTCATATATCTAATGGCTTTTTGTTTTTTTATATACTTTGAAAATTGTTTAAGATATTAAAAAATGTTTTCTACAAAAGTTTTATGGTAAAAATGATTCTATTTAATCACATTAATAAAAATTTAATAATTAAAATTTTTTTATTTCTAAAAAAATTTAGAAATAAAATTAGAAATTTTTATTTCTAAAAATAAAAATTTTTTTAGAAATTTTTTGAAAAATAATTTGTTTTAACCTTTTTAATGTGATTAAATAGAACTGCTTTTACCATAATACTTTTGTAGAACTTCCGGTTGGAAAGTGACGAAGAAAAGATCGAGTAATTAGTCAGAAAGAAAGTGAGGGTGATAAGAAGTGGAAATGAAGGAAAATAGGGTGAAGGGAAAGAGAAGGAAGCAAAATGAAAACAATAAAATGGAAGGAAAAGAGAAGACAAAGGAAAAGCAAAAAAGGAGAACAAAGAAGGCGATCTTAAGTGAGGATAGCAAACATAAGATAGAAGTGTGTAGGAAGGTCGGTAAAGAGGTTCGGAGTACACTGAGGGAGAAGTAGATGGCAGCTATGGTAGGTAGGCCAATAGGAAGTAAAAATAAATAGAAAGAAAATATACTAAAAAAGTTCAGCTTGAGCAGAGATTCGGAGACAGAAATGGAGAAGAAAATAGAAGGTCTAATAAAAATGTTTAAAGAAGAAACAGTGGCAAAAAGAACACTGTAAGGAACTAAAGAGAAATATAATAAAGCAATTGAAAGAAAAAAGAGAGGCGAGAGAAGAAGAAAAAAAGAAGTAGAAAGATAAAATCGGAGTACAAGAAATGTGATAATATAGTGAAAAGAAAAATGAGATATGATGAGAGAGAATGGAAAGTAATAACAGTATACAGTCAGAACGTAAAGGAAATAATGCACAATTTCAGAAGGAATAGAGGAGAATGAAGAAGGAGTGTTGGTAATAGGAGGAGACTGAAATGTGTAGACAGAGGAAAAAGGGGAGTGGATAAATGAAGGGTTAAAAAAGAAGAGAGAAAAAATAGAAAGACAAGGTTATAAATGGAGAGGAAAGAAAATTGATAAGAGAAATTGAAAAAAGAGGATGGGTAATTTTGGGTTGGAAACAAAGGAGAAGAAGGAGAATGGATATATATAGGAGAAAATAGAACATCAGTCATCGATTTTCATTGTTTAATTACTTAATTAGGATATATTATGCAAAAAAATGGAGGAGCGGAGAAACATATCTTAGAAAGGAAGAAGAAAGCAATGATTGCAATGAAGAAAACGGAAAATAGGAGAGAGAATATTTAGGGAAGATTATATAAGAAGAATGAAGATGTTTGAAGCAAAGGTGAAGAATGTGAGTTTATTTGGAGCCGAAATATGGGGATGGAGAAAAGAGGAAAGAACAGAATTAAACGAAAATATGTAAAATGGATATTAGGACTGGAAAATAACGCGAATTATATAGTAGTAGAAGAAGGAAAGTTAATAAAAATTAAAGAGAAGGCGCTAAAAAGGGCAATAAAGTTTGAGAAGAAAATAAATACGCGAAAAAACTGGTAGAAGAATGCTGGAAGGAGAGGAAGAAAGAGTGGGGACAGGAAGAGAAGGAAAATGGGCGAGGATAAGGAAAATATTAGAGGAGGAAGGAGTCAATAACGAATTAAGGGAAGAAAACAGAGGGGAAGAGAAAAAGATAGCACAAAGGATAATAAGAAGATAAAGGAGAAAAAAAGGAGGAAAGAAGGAAAAAGATAGAAGAATCAATGTACAACAGAGAATACAAAAAGATTATGAAAAAAAAGAAAGAGCAGAATATTTAAGTAAGAAAATGAAGATGAAAGACAGAAAAACGATAGCAAAGGTATAGATGCGGTAATGAAGTAAGGGAAAGAAAATATTGGAAAGTAGAGGAGAAAAAAGTATGCATATATAAGAAAGAGATAGAAAGCATGTAACATATATTCAAAGAATGTGAAAGGACAAGACAAAAAGAGAAGATAGAGAAGGTATTAGGGAAGGCTGGACAAGGTCTGGTAATACTAAAGAGTATAGAAGAAGAGAGAAAAAGAGAGAGAAGAATAAATATATTAATATTTTTGGTTTCTATTTTGTTTTGTTTTTATTTTCATTTTATGGATATTTTTAATTAGTGAATTTTTAATTTTAATTTTTAGTTTATTTGGACAGCAGTAGAGTGTATAGGCCGCTTCTAGCCCACTTTGTTCTTAAGATCCGATTGTAAGAGCGTGAGAGAAAGATATATGTTAAAGTAAGATAGAAAGATATCTCGGAGGGGAAGTGACGGCACG
>JBCAUJ010191536.1:0-10870 GCA_038406275.1 Cataglyphis albicans
GGCTGATGCAACGCACTGAAGGCCCGTGCAGTATCCTTACAATGGAGTCCCCACCTAGTACACCAACAACGCCATCTACTCCAGGCATAATCGAGGGAGTCCGATGCAGCAGTCGCGGAGCTCATTACTATTCTTCACCTCGACTAGTACGGTCATACTGACTAGTAGAGTCTCCGGCCCGAGCGGTCTTATTATTTCGAGTATAGTAATCCGGCGTCCGCGTCGTCAAGTTTTTTTTCTGTCCATAAGGACTTAGAATTTTCTATTCTTCTGCGCTACGATCAGTACGATCTTATAATTACTTTATTATAATTCATTAAACTTTGATTTATTATAAGACACGCGCAAGGTGTCTATTAATTGTGCAAGTTATATTAAGTAGTAATAAATATTTTTACTCAGTTATTAAGTGTATTACCATTTTATTAATATCTACCTGGATTCCATATCCTGTACAAGGACCTTAATACAGGGAGCGGAGAACCAAGGATTAAATAAACAGTAGAATCCAATTATTGCGTAAGTCAAAAGACTTGTCTAAATATAACTAATAAGTGACACATTGACAAAATCTCTGAGTCCCTGGGTAGACCCGGTGAACTGCAGGGTGACCCGAAACAAAATAATTAATAATTTTTTTATTTATGTATTGACGTTGAGACGTAACATAAATATAAATTTTTGGTGGCAGCGGTGGGATAGATATTCAGAGGCCAATCTGTCACTTACTGTATTAATCGAATATTTTCCTTACAGCATAGTGCGTGTTATATTCATATATTATCCTTTTATTATACGGGAGTGTTTTATATATATTTCCGTGATCAGTAGAAGTAATCTTTATATAATTTTGACAGTATTCGAATATATATATTTTATCTTTCAAGTGAAGTGCTTATTTAATTTGAACATTAATCATTCAATTTTTACAGTATATTTTATCGTGTCTGAGAAACATATATTTGACGTGTACTAAATTCAGATTTACTACCTTATATATATATTTGATTATTCTACTTGCACGTGAAGTTCCACGAGTTAGAATTTTATTCTGGCATTTAGTATATTCTGGAATAGCGGCATAGAGCTAGTGTAACGGCTCGCTGTTATTTGAGAATTCTTGCTCATCTGAGGCGGTGACTTCGAGCATACGGCTTGCTCGTCATCGTCGACGATTTTGAGGAGACACATAATTTGGTACTGTGTTAGTGGTTCAGAGCTGGTACACTCCGCTCGCCGCTAAAGCCGAAACAAGACTTTTGCCAGTGCTGCAACAACTGCACGGTTAAAAATTGTGGAAGCATCACAGAAACCAATGTTTAATTTTGTAGAGAGATGCCAAAGACCAGACGTGCAGGGAGAAAAGCGAAATTGAGACGACTGATTGCAACATTTTATCGTGAGTTACGGGACGTTCCTGTCAAAATCGAAGCAACGGAGGCTTCAAAAGAAACTTTAACAGACAATGAAATTTCCCATAATTACAAATTAATTCCGATCACGATCCAATTACGCGCACCGACGATATCCAATATTCCGTTAACAGACCCGAGACGTGCACGTTATATTGAGATCTACACGCAGATTGCACAACAAATAAAGATGAAAAATTAAAAAATTAATGAGTTCCTTATTTATCCTTTGACCTTATATATGTATTAATGAATAATTTTTCACAGGGATTATAAGAGTTATTATTTTCATAACTATATATTAACTGTCTTAATATTTACCTTGTACTTATGTGCCCCATAGATCAGAGAAGATCTCTTGTTCCTGTGTATACTGTTAATACTATTGAAGGACCTCTTCAAGCATATTTTTGCCAGAAGTTAAACGCATTCTTTGATTTGGATCACCACACCATAATCTGTGAAGCCTGCTTTAGCGAGATCAACGGATCCGACAGCAGCAAATGGCACAAAGTATTTAAGCATTGTGTAGCAGTAAATGGTTTCATATTGACCATAAATTGTGACAACTGCCAGGTAAGGCTAACTATAACTGAAACGGGAGATAACTGCCCCGACTGTACATCGAAATTCATTGAATATCAGCAAAATCCGGAGTCAGTAGAGACAATATACTCCGATGAGGAGACAGAGATTATTCATGTCGAAACTATTGTAGAAGAACTATAAATTACACAAAAATTGCTATATTATCACGTATTAATTTTCGACAAACATTAACTGTAATTCTGTTTGAATTTTATATATTATATGCATTATTATCTAATATTGTAACATTAATTTACATTCGTATTCTATATAATTACTATCTAATTTTATAACATACATTACATTCACTATTATCTTTATATTTTAATGTTTAGTTTACATTCTACATTTTACATTTTACATCATACAGTAGTTATAGTATTCCAATTTATTATAAACCGTATATACCTCTTATTATTCTGCTAATATATTAATCATATCTTTAATACATACTAAACATTTATAAAATATATATACCCTAATATTTTAAATAAACAATAAAATATGGCATACTCTACGCGTTCACACGGTTCCGTAAGCACGGACCCCGAAGTAGAGAAGGCAACGTCTTCTAAAATCATAGAAGATCGTGACAAAACTACCAAGAGAGCTGAATTGGTAGATGTTCAATCTCTATCGCAGTTACTAACAAAGATACAAACGGATTTAAATAAACTCTCTCATTTACCGGAACAGGTAGATTATCTAGAAAATAAAATTCGCGATAATGAACAGAACAAAAACGAACAAGCTAAAGCATTCGTTGAACGAGACGAATGTGCATATAATTTCCCATATCAAGCTGCAGAACAAACATTACCAATTCCCACCTTGAAGATTAAAGATGTCGTTGCGAATATACCGAATTTTGACGGATACAAAATTTCAATCTTCCAATTTACTAGGGCTTGTGAAAGAGCACGTGACTTACTACTCCCCGCGCAAGAACCCTTATTGACTCAATTTATTATAAACAAAATAGAAGGGGATGCTTACCAAGTTATAGAGGGGAACACATACACTAATATAACCGATTTACTGGACAAGTTAAAATCCATTTTTGCTCCTTTCAAATCTGTCGCGCAATATAGAGGTGAACTCGCGAACGCATATAAATTACCAAATGAAACCATCCTTAAATATGCAGGACGAATTAAAGATTTAAAGACAGCCATACTTGACGGACAGAGACGTCAAGGCAAGGGTTATATGCGCGGATTTTACAATGAAATAGAAGAAGAAGTTTTAGAAGCATTCATTAACGGGCTACCATCCGACATCATAACACGTATCGAACATAGACAACCTACCACTCTGGACGAAGCAATAGAGTGGGCGGTAAAAATCTCAAATAGTTTGGAAATAGAAAAACAACGAGAGAAACGTTTTACACCAAAAGTAAATTCTTATAGATCTGACTATTATACAGCAAGGAAAGAAGAGGCTGACCAGCCGAAATCTATTTTAAAAAATCCAAATAATATTCAAAATACTAAACCATGGATAAAACCCTTAATACCAGGGCAACCGGGGCCTAATTCGCCAGACGTGTGTCGTTATTGTAAAACCCCTGGACACCAAATTACCAATTGCAGGAAGTTAGCATACAGAAACGCTGCTTTGAATTCGGGAAACGCCGAAGGCCGCCCGACGGTAAGCGCGACCCAAGGAACGGCCCAACCGATCGCGCAAACTTCGAAAATACAATTGATGCCGAAAGTTTCCGAAACTTGAACAATATAGAAGAAAACATTAAGGAAACAAAGTCTAATAATGCTAACGCGTGTGATAATGTGACACCAATTAATAATAACCAAAATACAATTAATTTAGCCTTTAATGATAAATTAAAAACTGAAATAAAATCATCGCGTTCCAACGATTTCCCTAATCAACCAAAGGTAGTTCTAACTTGTGAAAATTTTAGAGGAAATTGTCATTTAATGATAGATTCTGGCTCGTCTGTAAATATTATAAAAAATAAAGTTTTAAAGGATACACCCATTGATATAAACGATACAATTATTCTTAAAGGAATCGCGGACAAAGTAATAAAAACGTTAGGATCCGTGACTATAAAATTGATTAATAAAATAATTAAATTCGATGTCGTTGATGAGAATTTTGAGATACCGAGTGACGGTATTATAGGGACGAACTTTTTAAAAGAAAATAACGCCATTATCGACTATAACAACGGTTACCTATCAATAGAGGATAACCATATACCCTTTTATAATGAAGAAAAAGTATACTTACCTGCAAGGTCAGTAAAAACAATTTCATTTAATATCTCAAATCCAGAAAAGATCGACGGATACATACCGTATTTAGAACCTGCAAAGGGCGTATTCATGGGAAATGCTATAGTCACTAACTCCCGAGGGAAAGGTATTATGAGAGCCTACAATGTGACTGAGAGAAACTTTGCTCTCACGATGAAGCCCATGAAGCTAGAAGATTATGAATGTTCTGAGGAACTTAATAAATTTACTAATTCCACTGAATTCACTGATTTTTATACTACTACTGAATCTATATGCTCAAGAGAGCTTGCTAATCCAATTAATAATTACAGAGACTCCGAGGAGCCTCTTTCACTTAAGTCCATAGGGACCAATGGTTCTGAGGAATCATTTATTAATTTTAAAACTACTACTAATTCTGAAGACTCCGAGGAGCCTTCTTCTAATAAATCCACTGAATTCTATGATTCTAAGAAATCATTTACTACCATTAATAATTCTGGGAACTCTGAGGAGATTTCCCTCGCTAAACTCTATAGTTACAATAATAATTCCGAGGAATTAGTCGATACTATTTCCGATTCCCTAGAGGAATCTTTATATCTCACGGAACTCGTTGAGATTCCTAAACCGAAGAGTTTTGATGATTATACTTTAAGCCGTTTGAGGAGATTAAAAGATCTTATCAAAACGGAACAATTAAATACGGAAGAAACAGAACATGTATACGAAATACTTAAAACATATAATGATTGTTTCCATCTACCAGAAGAAAAACTTGGATACACGAATTTAGTTAAACATTCTATTCCTACTACTGATGATATACCTATTCATGTGAAACAGTATAGATACCCTCCTATACACAGAGAGGAAATTGACAAACAGGTTACGAAATTATTAAAGGATGAGATTATAACTCCCTCGACATCTCCGTATAACGCACCGTTATGGATAGTACCGAAAAAACTAACAGCGGATGGTCAGAGGAAATGGAGAATGGTCATAGATTTTAGAAAATTGAATGAAAAAACTATAGGAGATGCGTATCCTCTTCCTAATATAGTAGAAATTCTAGATCAATTAGGAAGTGCAAAGTATTTTTCGATATTCGACCTAGCACAAGGATTTCATCAGATACCGATGGAACAAAAAGACAGAGCAAAAACAGCTTTTTCAACACCATACGGACATTACGAATACTTGAGAATGCCATTCGGACTTAAAAATGCTCCAGCCACTTTTCAAAGACTTATGGATAACGTGTTGACGGGTCTACAGGGAAACGAACTTTTCGTTTACTTAGACGACATCGTAATATACTCAAAATCATTGCAAGAGCACGGAATTAAAATAAAAAATTTAATGGAAAGGTTAAGAGTAGCTAATCTCAAACTGCAACCGGATAAATGCCAATTCTTGCGACACGAAGTTGCTTATCTGGGACATATCATTAGTGATCAAGGAGTAAAACCGGATCCAGAAAAATTAAACTCCGTAAAAAATTTTCCAACTCCTAAAAATCAGAAAAATATAAAACAATTCTTAGGGCTAGTGGGATACTACCGCCGATTCATAAAAGACTTTTCTAAAATAGCCAAACCTTTAACAGACCTATTAAAGAAGGATAAAGCATTCAATTGGACGACAGCACAAGAAAACTCTTTTAATACATTAAGAAGAGTACTTTATAATCAACCTATATTACAATACCCTGACTTTAATAAACCTTTTATCCTAACCACAGACGCTAGCGGATATGCTATAGGAGGCGTCCTAAGTCAAGGAATACAAGGAAAAGACTTACCAGTTTCATATATTTCCAGAGTTTTAAATCCGGCGGAAATCAAATACTCAACGATAGAAAAGGAGTGTCTAGCTATCATATACGGCGTAACGCAATTTAGACATTATCTATACGGGAGAAGCTTTATAATCCAAACAGACCATAAACCGCTAATTTGGTTAAATTCAATCAAGGATCCTAGTTCCAGACTATGGAAGTGGAGACTCAAATTATCAGAGTACGATTTCAAAATTTGTTACCAACCCGGAAAAACTAATTACGTAGCTGACGCCTTATCCCGAAATCCTCCCCACGTTACTCTTTTACCCTTGACAATTTCAGACGAAAATTCCAATGAATCATTATTTTCCTATCAAACCGCAACACAACATTCCAACCCTCCTATAACATTTTCTACAGATCAATCCAATGTGACAAACCCTGAAATGATAATACAAAATTTAAATGAAGACGCTTTGTTAACTCCGCCAGCTGTAAACGATAACGAACGAAGATTTATGTTTAACGATGAACCAAATGAAATTAATTCAGGAAGTTTAAACGAATCTATAAACGAAAGTTCCGAAGAAGAAACAGATACTACCGAAAGTCCTCAATTAAATTTTAACGACTCCTTTAACTTCAATGAAACGCGCGAATCATTATTAAACAGGAAAGATAATCATCTAATTTTTATTGATTTAAAAAACAACCCAGTAGATAAAGGTGCAAAAGATTATTGTAGAGAAAATAAACTACCACGTCACACGGATTTAACCTTTACAAGAGCTAAAGTATCGAATATAAGCAATAGGAAAATCTTAATCTCTATACCCGTTAAACAAGATGAAAAGACTTTAATAAAAACCGATGATTTAATAAATAGTATAAGATCCTTAAGAGATGTACTAACAGAACTTGGACTAACATCTATTAGTATATCACAAAACGATTTTTATGATGAAATACCGTGGAATTTCCTATATAAAAATCTTAGAAGGTTTCTTTCTGATCTACCACTAAAAATAACTATATGTAAATCTTTAATAAGAAATCCTAATCCAGACGAGAGAATTCAATTAATCTACGAAAAACACGCGACTAAGATCGGAGGACACAAAGGAGTAAATAAAACTTATAACCGTTTACGGCAAAATTTTTATTGGCCAACAATGAAAAAAGATATACAGGAGTACATTAAAAATTGCGAAAACTGTCAAATCAAGAAATTAACTAGAGTTAAGACAAAGCAACCTATGTTAATAACAGACACACCCGGGGCCGCCTTTGATAAAATTTCTATGGATGTCGTAGGACCATTGCCAACGACCAAAAATAATAATTCATATATATTAACAATTCAAGATCTTTTAACAAAATACTCGATAGCAACACCAATTCAAATAGCCGACTCACTTTCCATCGCGGAAGCATTTATAAAGGAATTTATCTGTATTTATGGCGCACCGAGAGCCATTCTAACTGATCAAGCACCGACTTTCTTTACCTCTTTGATGAAAACAATAGCATCCTACTTCAAAATTAAACAGTATAGAACAACCGCATATTACCCGCAGTCGAATGGATCAATTGAAAGGTCACATCATGTCCTTACGGAATATTTAAAAATGTACATTAACGACAATAGTGAATGGGATGAGCATATTAAAACAGCGATGTTTGCCTATAATACCTCAGTGCATGAAGGAACCGGATACACTCCTTACTCTCTTGTATTCGGACGACTCCCGAGAATCCCATCCTCTATTCCTATAATAGAAGAAGTCATGGAACAACCCTACCAGGATTATCTATCAAATCTTTTCCATACACTTAAGACAAATCAAAATTTAGCAAAACAAAATTTAATCAGAGCAAAAGAGAAATCAAAAAGAAATTATGATAAGAGATTAAACGTTCAAAAATTCAAGATAGGAGATAAAGTTTATTTATTAAAAGAACCACAAAAAGGAAAATTTGGTGATCAATATTCTGGACCTTACGTTATATTAGAAATCTTACCGATGAACAATGTTAAAATAAATTTTAAAGGAAAAACACGTGTGGTACACGTTAATAAACTGAAGCATGTCAGAACCCAAAGACAAGTAGATCCGGGATGAAGGAAAATGGTTTCATTATTACTTTGTTACCACGGCCTGGACTCCTGGATCCAGTATGTTTAAGTTAATCATTATACGAGTTGTATACTTATATTATATTATATATATATATATATCATACATATACATATGTTTCACACACTTATACTTTATGTCTTTATACACTGTATTAACTATTGTTTTCTTATGTTATTAGGTTTACCACATGTTAATAACATTTGCGCTCATAACTGGCACATCATCAATCATCGCTTACGACTGTGGAGGCGCTTATTTAAATTTAACAACAGTCTCGCTCCTGCGATCGGGAGAATGCGATATACACATAGAAACACCTGTCGCAACAAACACGTATATACAATTGTTACAACTATCCACTTACACTCACACCGAAATTATTCAATGTAAAATCGAAATCACGAGAACTATAAGCCATTGCGGCATGCATTCGCATATATCAGCCGTACATAAGGGACAAGCTAGTTACTTGCAAGAGACCTCGCGTCTTAGATGTGTAGAAATGCACAAATTGGGAATATTAAAAATTGGAGTATCCGAAATAATGGATAATTTAAAATCGAATCATACATATTATCGTAGTTTTACTCTTGCAGGTAAAGTAAATACGGACGGTACATGCAAAGGCATCTCATATTCAGATTATTACGGCAGCTGGGACGACGTTATTGTACAGGCGTCGGCAAAAATCACGATGAAATCTTCTTATGTACCCGTGAGCTTAGAGACAGGAAAAATTATATTAAAATCAGGAACTATTTGTAACTTAGCAGATGAACACTGTGTTGACTCTGAAGATGGTTATACCTTCTGGAGCAGTATACCGAATGCTGCTTGTAATTTCAATAATTATGACGTACTTTATGAAGGCACCGCAATTAAGATACAAGGCCTCCTTGATTCCCGAAACACTACAGTCGTCACACTAGAATCACAAGAAACAACATTTTCATTAACACTCACACGACCACACACTATCTGTGGATACACACTTTACAGTACCGAGCACCCAAAACTATTTATTTTCGAAACCCAAAAGGGAAACACTTTCAAAACAAAAACGGAAACAGCAGTCACTAACCTCGATCTCTTTACATACGTGAATTCTAAATTCGTGTATGTGGAAAGATACATTAGAAATCAAATAACAACTTTATATAAAGATATCATTATGCAAAAATGTGAGTTGGAAAAACAGGTGATACAAAATACGTTGTCACTTGCTGCAATTTTACCAGATGAGTTCGCATACAGAATTATGAAGTCACCTGGCTATATGGCCGTGACATCCGGCGAAGGAATACACATTGTTAAATGTATTCCCATAGAAGTTATATTGAGGAAAACCAACTCTTGCTATAGTGAACTACCGATCACCTTTAGAAACACGTCACTATTCATGACACCCAAATCACACATTGTTATTAAACACGGTACACTCAGAGACTGTAATCCTCTCCTACCCATCATTTACAACATAGAAAATACATGGCTCCAATTCAATCCTGCTCCATCCTTAATTAACTCTCCTATTGAAATCAAACCAATGACCAAATTATCCTGGAGTTACCTAGCACCCAAGGCCTTAGCAACTAGCGGAATTTACACACAAAAAGATTTAGACAATTTAAGAGACCATATCATGTTCCCCGCGGAGAAAATAGCCGTGCTCCATACCATCGCCAGAGGATTCACAGGACAAACCTTTCAATCCGACACAGTATCGTTACGAGATTTATTAGACGAAAACTCATTAAACAAAATATACAGTAACACATTAACCAAGATTTGGGATGGCTTTACTACCTTCGGCGCTGCGACAGCCGGAGTATTTGGCATATTTATCATTATAAGAATTATAAAAATTGTATTTGATACACTTATACATGGATATGCGCTACACGCTGCATATGGATGCAGTCTACATTTATTAGGAGCCATATGGAGTTCTTTTACACACTTACTTTTATATCTTGCGAATAGACCACAAACAGACACAAACACACCGACAACACCGAAAGAAACCTGCGATCAAATCACAGAGACTAGTGCGCCACCGAATGAACCACAGGAAATTCCAATTGTTTATACCTTTAGGGACTTACGTGCCAGATTAGATGAATAAATTTCTCCATTTTATTATATTCATTCCGAAATTTAATTTAAGGGGGGTGGTGTGACGTCCCCACACATTTTTCAATTTCTATAATTAATGTTAAATAAATGTAATATATGTAGCGAACGTTTTCTAAATTCAGATGTATAAAATTTTAAAGTATTATTCAATTATTAATTTTTGAACACCCGGTATATAGACTTAACGTATAAGCTCCCGCTTGTACGTCTAATAAATAAGGCACTGAACTTTATTCATCTAAGAATAGTATTAAGTTAGTGTATAGTTAATTTTAAGACACCTAGTATATAAGCGAGTACATTTAATAAGTATAAAAATTAATTTGCAATATATATAATCGCTATAGGATAGAACACCCATACATATACGTTACACATATACACACACTAATAGGAAATAAGAATTAAGAGCTTAAATTAATAATTATAACATTTATTATATTCAACGTTATATAATACATTAACAATAGTACACCCTATGTATTATAAAACTCAGACTAAGCGCGCCGATCAATACTTTTATCCGCCTGCTGATAAGACCCAGCCCGGAGACAAAGGCAT
>JBCAUJ010191584.1:0-10833 GCA_038406275.1 Cataglyphis albicans
ATAAAGAAAAATTATTAGAGAAATTATATTAATATGGAATTAGAGAAATAATCTAACATGATTAAGATCATGTTTAAAGAATAGAACACAGCAGGTTCTATATAATAATAAATGATTTAAATTAATGGCCACAGAATATGGAATATCACAGAGATTGGTATCAGGACCTTTATTATTTATAGTATATAGGGAAAAGTGTAGAGTAAAGCCGGGTAGACAGGTCAAACAGGATATCTCTCGTTTCTTCGTGATAAGTGCTACTATCTTTGGCTAACTTTTGTTATTAATTGTAGATCGATACTATTATTATTGTGAGAAGAGTCCGCGTGCATATAATATTTCTTTTTTGGAGATGTTCAAAATTTTTGGATCAGAAAAAATCGATATCGGAACGTTCGAATCGTTATGGACTTTTTCTACAAAATTTTTGGACCAGAAAAGATCGATATCGGAACGTTCGAATCGTTATGGATTTTTTCTACATAAAGTTTTTACTTCTGCAAAAGCAGCATTGTATTCTGTACATACTAGAAAGTTTATCGCATTAGTTTTGATCGCACTAGGTCTGATCATCACTTTTTACATAATATACAGCCGTCATGTTGTCCTTGTGTTGAGGCAAAACCGAGTTCACATCATACACATATAATGAAAAGAGAAAAAACTGTTATCCTGATTTTGTCTTCCTACAAAAAACAACTGAAAAAAACCAGTCAGAAAAAAAAAACCACTAAACGAAAAAGCATCTCGAGATCATAAAATTAAGAAAATAAATAAGAAAGTCCTGCAGCAATGTAAAACAAGAAGATCTTTATTTGTGATTTTTGTCAATAGAATCTTTGGATTGTATTTTGGTTAAAATAAATTTAAATTTTTTAATTGCACGGTGTTTTATGCATTACCGATAGGTAAAACTGGTATTTCTATCTTCAAAAAAATCTCTTATTCTCAGGAACCAAATTTTTTTTTCAGTGTAATTAGCCTTATTTTCTCATAGTTTAAGGTTTTTTAATGACTACTAACGGTCAGCCAAATTTTTTTTTACTCTCGGATTATTTGTAGGAAGACATTCAAAAAAGTATCCGGTTTTACCCTACTTTCCTCTGTATAAATGATATAATCAAATTGATATAAATAGATATAAATGATATAATCAACATCTGTTCAGAAAAATGTAGTATAAAAATGTTTACAGATAATACGTTAATGTAACTGGAGAAAGCAATGCTGAATTAGAGAGAAAAATAAACATAGTTGGGAAAATTATTTTATAAAAGTAACTCGTTACCATTAGAGAGAAAAATAAACATAGTTGGGAAAATTATTTTATAAAAGTAACTCGTTACCATTACTTGTTACTAATTTTAAAAAGTAACTCGTTATCATTACATTACTCAAAAAGTAACGTGTCGTTACAATTTCCGTTTTTTATATATGATACAAATTTTTCATATAATTTTATTAATAAAATAAAATTAAACATATTTATACTGAATACTAAAAATTTTTAAACATTCTCATCATCACATCTCTCTCTCTCTCTCTCTCTCTCTCTCTCTCTCTCTCTCTCTCTCTCTCCCCCCTCCCCCCTCTCTCTCCCCCCTCTCCCCCCCCTCTCTCCCTCTCCCCCCCCTCTCTCTCTCTCTCTCTCTCTCTCACATTCTCTCTTTCTCATTTATTATAAAAAAGTATACATATAAGAATCATACATATGTACGCACATACACATTGTCTCTCAAGATGTATTTGCACATCAAGCCAATAATCGTATGTAAGCGCTGCAAACGTACCTTAAGGGATAAAATCGCGTTACATTTTTGCGTGTGAGCGTACGTACTTGAGATCTGAAACTGAAAAATCTCATAATTCTCATATATGATCATCATTTCTCGAGATTGATTACACCAATCGTATTCGAATTGATCTCAATCGAAAGCTTGTATCCACATTGTATAATAAAAGTGCCGTTAGATTTAATATTAACGGCTTTAGTTCTTAAATATTTTAATCAAAAGTTTACAAGATCTATAATTTTGGATAATCTACTTAGTAGCGCCGCAGTTCCTGTACATAGGCAAACCATATCACAAGCTAGAAAGTATTTTTTTATGTACTTGGCGTCGCGATGCTATCACGTAAATCATCGCTTGATCAATATCCTAATTGATCTTGTTCTTATACTAATCATGTATAGATCAATTTTTCTCTTTTTTTTCATTACTTATATTTACTTTTTTCTTTACTTACATTTACTTATTTATCACAAGTTGTGCTTTTTGAACTGAGTTTCCTACGCTATACAATTTCATTCGGAAGCAAATGAAATAAATATTGACAAATGACACGTTAATAAAAACACGTTAATAAACTGAAATTTTTTCTATTCCGATGATACAGAATAGAAAAAAATTCAGTAAATCTCCTTTAAAGTTAAGAGCATGTTTATACTTTATGTTTAAGTAGTTTTATGTGGCAAAAGATGAATATCTTTAAAGTCAATGTATAGCATTTCGATGCATGAACAAATAATACATTTTTATTAAAAATAGAACAGTGTCAAAATTATTATTTTCTGAAATCTTAAAAATATTTTAATAATTTTCAATCAATTAGCTATTACTTTGCTGATGATGGATTTTACAATATAATACTAATCATAATAAAATATTGTTTGTTAAACGCTACTACAATCATAAAATGATTCAATAAAAGGTAATAAAAATGCAAAAAAAAATAAAAATATTTTATATATTTGTATACATTGGTATGAATTTGTACCTGTGTGATGAAACAGAGACTTGTAAATTAAATGATAACAAAATGAAAAATATAAAATTGAATGTATTTATATTAAAATAGATTTTTATATGCCCCTAAAATCATTATATACAATCATTTATGATTGTAATATTTATGGTAATATTTATTTTTTTAATAAATTTCCTGACATCTGAAATATTCTTTATTATTTTAAACTTATATTAGCAAATTATTGCACATTAATTATATGATATTAAGTATGAATGTGTTCACAACTCGTCTTTTTTATGTCAAGATAAAATTATAATTTCCACATAAATAAATAATAAAAAAATTATACATGTATGCAATTTAAAAAAAAAAAACATTTTTAAATGAGAGAGAACATTTCAAAATTTCAATAATCAGATTTGTCTAAAAAAATATTAGTAATGCAAAAACTGAAAGAAATTTTTTGACTTTAAACAAAATATAAAAAAAAGTTTAAAGCAAGTTTCGTTAAATTTTATTGCCTAATCTGTAATCAATATATATTATAAGTTTCTGTGGCGAAAAACAAAGCAATAAAATTTCTTACAGTAATAAATTTAAATAAATAAAAATAAAAGTAAAGCATAAGGGTAAAGCTTTTAAAAAAATTTTTTTTTTTAATTTGCACTTATATATGCGTGTAAAATAATGCTTTGTAAAATAATACTTGTAAAATAATGCTGCAATTTTTCTAAAATATTTTCCAATTATTATGGATGCAACATCTCAGGAATGTATACAAATAATAATTTTACGACCAAAAAATGATTAAGGTAACTTCAAAATGATCAAGATAAGCAAGTAGGATATTATTTTTATAATATATTATTAGATAAGAGTCAAGTTAAATGAAGCATAATAAGTTATACAAAGATATCTTATATGTATATGTAAAAATCATTGCAACAATATGATTATTTATTAATATGGACGTATTATAAATTTCCTATAGATTATTTTCATGAATAAAAAATATTTTTAGCAATAAAATACACTTTTAGATATAAATACAAATGATTATAATAATTATGATTGATCATAATCTCTTCGTTAAAGTTTATTTATCACAACACAATAATTATGTAACATATGTATACTCTTAATTTCACTTCATATAATTATTTATTAGTATAAATTAATTACCTATATTATAATGATTTATGAATAATTTACAAAAAAAATACTGACTCATTACAATGCTACTTTTTATTTTATATCCATAATATCCATTGTGATTAGCATTTTTTCAAATTATTATATTTATACTAGAAATAATATTCCAATTATCCCAGAGAAAAAAACAAAAGAGAGAGAAAGAGAAATTTTTTTAATTATTATAATTATGTACAATTTATTCGTACGTTAATTAAAAATATAAACTTTGTTTTAGATAATTTATATTAACTTCATACATCTTTTCGAAGAAAGCAATGTTCATCTTTAACATTTTTACTCTTTAGCAGAGAAGTAGATTAAAGTCCACGTAAAATTACATAAAGAAAAAAAAGTTATTTATCTATAATTTCGAATGGGGTTCGCAAACAAACATTATTCAATTATTTAAAAATTAAATTAAGATTCATAATTATGCTTTAAAACAGACCTCAAATGAAATTTTCACCGATATGTTAATGTGAAATATTCACTGATGTGTTAACTTTTATGGTTAAAATTAAAATTAAAATTTTTATAAAATTATTTATAAAACTATTCTTTAAATAATATATAAATTCAAGAAGAAGAGAAAGCATTTACAAATTATTCTTTTTTTGTTTTTGGATATCAAAAAATATTTAATTTTATTTATTTACAAAAATTATTTGAAAAATATTCAAATGATTATAAGGACCCTTCATTATAGACAATTATGGTATTATATTTTATTTATAAACTATTATATTACGTTACACGCATTTTAACATTTTGCATTTCAACATCTTCTTACAACGTCTGATACCTATAAATAAAATATACGATTCTTACTTTGACTACTTAGTATCTCTATTATAATTTATCGTAGAAATGAAAACAATGGCTCGACTATTCTGCACGATTGCGATAATTAGTATCGCTCTGATGTATGTTCTCGCGGAAGAAGATAAATACGACGATAAGTACGACGATATTGATATATTTGAAATACTCAACAACAGCACACATCGAAATGAATATTACAAATGTTTTATGGGAACAGCACCATGCGTAACAGCAGATGAAAAATTCTATAATGGTATGTATATTTACAAGATGTCCTACTTTTATCGTATGAAATAATATGTATGTCCTAATTTTATCATTTCATTTTTTTTGTTATAGAAAAAAAGAAAAAAAATTTTCTTCTCTTTGGTTAATCTAAAATTTACTTTTTATTATAATGCTTAATGCATAAATTTTTATAATTTTCAAATAACTAATATATGAATCATATATAATAATAAGCTTTTCTATTAATATTAGAAAAAGATAAGATAAAATAAGATCTTTAGTTAAACAAGTATTTTATTTTAATAAAAGATATTAATTTGACATGTTTAACGTTAATTATAAAAATATATGTATATGTAATTTATATAATTAGAATATATTGAATATATTGAAAATAAGCGTACATTAAAAAAAAATGCCTTGAATGCCAATGAAAATATGTTTCAAATATTTTATAAAAAATTAACTTTAAATTAATTCGTTATTCAGAAGTAAAGTAAAATAAAAAAAAGTATAAAGTAATATAAAAAAATAAAGTAATATAAAAAAAATACATAAAAATAGATATTTTGCATATACATATATGTGCAAAAAATACTGCGTTCTATTTATCAATTAGATAACTTTGTTGTTCTAGTTTTTTAGATAAACGATTGATTTCTTAGAAATAAAGGACTAAATAAATACTTAATTCTTTTCTTAGGTCTACAAAATATATATCATAGCTTTTTATTTTATTCTAAACTTCTATTATATTTTTTACTTTAGCAATTATATTAATGTTCATAGATTTTACATATTTATCAGAAAAAAATCGATTATTATGGACAATAAAATTATTTTATTAAATCTATACTTTTTCAGAAATTTTCGGCGAGGCTTTTCAAACTCAATGCAGGAAATGTACTGAAAAGCAAAAATATATGCTGAAAGCAGTAATCGATTGGTATACAAAAAATCAGCCTCTACAATGGATTCAACTTGTCGAGAAAACTTTAAAAAGTATAATAAAAAAGGTGGAGAGAATAATTCCTAACAACATTATCAAATAAGTGCTGGCAATATCGATGTTAAAAGATACTTTCCAGTTAATCATTTATATACAATTATTACTTATATACAATTATGTACAATTAATATTCATTTAAACAAGATACAAAATTTAACAGAAAAATGTTAAAACATTATATAAAATTATTTTAAAATATTTCCAATTGTAACTTGTTATTAAACTTACAATTTATTGTACATTTTAGTAATAGATGTTATTTCCATTTTCATATACAATGTATACTTATTTTAATTTTAACTTTAAAATCAATGTTAGCTTTAAAACTAATTGCACTTATTAACTACATATTTAATAAGAAAATATTAATGCAATAGTAATGCAAATGTAAATTTTTCAAAAGTCATAATTTTTATGACATTCATGTTTTCCACTTTTGTGAGGAAATTTTATTGCAAATAAAATAATGTGTAGTGGTTAAAAATAATCCTTTCTTTTAAATCTTTCAAAAATAAATTTTTTATGATTTTATAGATGCAAAATTAATAAAATTTGTTTATCTTTAATGATTTTCGCATCTACTTCAAGGGAAGAGCGTGTCCCGAGAAACGAATTTTAATGAAACTTTGTGACATTGTAGTACTCTCCTAAGACTTCAATTCTGTAAAGCGGCAGGGCACTTCTCAAGCGTTTTTGAAAAAGACACATTTGAAAATTATACGCCGAGCAAATACCGGTAAATTTTACGTTCATTCATTGAAGCTAACATGGTCAAATGGATAAGGATAGCATGCCGGAATAGTAGGCTGGAAGTCTAGGTTCGGTCTTCGCCAAAATGCTTTTTTTCCCATTTATTTTTTTAAATCTGATTACAATTTTTAAAAAATGTTATTTTTAACAAAATCTGTTATTAATTAATTTGTTATTAATTATTTGATTAATTTAATTATTTTATTTTTAATTATTTAATTAATTTAAAATATTTGTCGAGAAAAATGATGTTTTCTTTTTCAAAGAAACATTTATTAGTTTTTTAAATTATTATATTTGGCACAATAATTGATCCAAACATTTATTATCAAAAATTGTTTTATAAATGTATATTGCCTCTGTAAAAATGTTTCTTTCATAAAGTGTGCTTGGTGTGAGATATGTCTGTTTTAAATAAGAATATCCCAAGAAGGGTATTTTTCTTGTGTTATATATTTTATTGAAGAGAGTTGTTAGGTGTACCAGACCAGTGCCCTTGTGTTCTGCTATGAGTTTGAGGACATCTGCATGTATTTGTTCCGTGCCAATGGTTTTCTTTTGGAGGTTTATCGCGTGTATCACTTTGTTTTTGGTGACTTTTGGGCCGTATTCGTTCGCATTGGCTGATAGAGATGGCAGATTAAGCCTGTCATCGTATAGTTTTCGATTTCGTATTTTGTTCACCTCTTGATCTTCGCTTCGACGCCTAGAATTGTTGTTAGAATCTCTTAGGGTTGATGATTGTCGTTTTCTCTCTGTCATCTCTCTAACTTTTTTGTAAACGTTAGAGATCTCATACTTTCCTTGGAGTGTCTCTATTTCCTTGCATTTATTTGATAGCTAAAGCTGTTTTGCCTCTCTACATTTGTTTCTGATGTTCCGCTTTAGTTTTTTATATTTCGCTGGATTTGTTTTTTCTTTTATCCTTTTGTGATCATAAGTGTCAAGATCTATAATATCATCCAATCTTGTTTGTTCGTTTTCTATGTGTTCTGATGTCTTGGATTTTTCTTATTGTTTCTTTTATTCTGTTCTTCGATTTCTGCTTGGTCATCGACCTCAATTGTCGCTATTTCGTTCTCAAATGGTGTCCACTCGTAATTTCACGTCATTTCAGGATTATTTAATTTTTTGATGTCAATCTTTTTTTTTTTTTTTTTTTGTTTTTTTTTTTTTTAATGAATCTCCTGAATCTGAAGTCTATGACAACTGGGTTGTGGTCGCTGTTGACATCGGCACCTGTGTATGTTTTTACAGATTTTACGTACTTTTGAAGAGTTAGCCCCAGCAATATGAAATCTATTTTGTTTTTAATATCTCTTTCCTCGCAATTCATGGGCGTTTCCATGTATATAGCCGCCTGTTATATTGTTTGAAGAAAGTATTGGCTGCAAACAGACGATTCTCGGTGCAGAATTGTACTAGTCTGCCTCTACCAGAGTTTCTGTCACCAAGTCCGAATGCTCCTACGCATTCGCCTTTTGCGTCATGTTCCAGTTGAAATCTCCCAAGACCATTATTATTTTGCCATTCTTTGTGAGTTTCGTGGCTTCATCTAAAATGGCGTAGAAATCTTTTATCTTATTCTCCGTCTTATCGTTCGTCGGAGCGTAAGAATGAATTATTTTGTGATATGTTGTTTGTAATTGAAGTAGCATCACTCTGTTATTAAGGGGAGCAAATTCGATGACTGATTTTGCGATTTCATTTGAGACTGAGATAACTGTCCCATACCTGTGATGTGTATCATTCTCTCCTGAATAATAAATGTGTTTCTCCTCTATTTGTTCTTTGTTTTCCTGGTACTGGCTATCGCACCTCGTTTAGTCCTAGAATATCTGTGTTCAATTGACTCATTTCTTCCTCCACATTCCTGAGTTTGTCGGTCATAAAAAGACTGTATGTTCCAGATGGCAATTCGTGTTGTTTTCTTGTAAATTTTTATTTCTTCAAAATTCTCAAGTTGACAACGGAAAGATCATCCTCTCTTCACTTAAGAGGTGGATTGATCCCTTCAAACTGAGGGCCGTGGTATTACTGTTTTCGTCAGCAATATGCATATGTGGAAAGTATTAGTGTGGTGAGACTTCTGTTTCTCTTCCACGCCACAGTACGGGGGCTATACCGCGTTGCAGTGTGATTCTCCGCTTCCCAGCACTAGTCGTTTCAAAGTTATTCTTCTCGTCTTAGCCTGGTCTTGGGTGAAACTGCTGCCTTTCATCTTTGCTAGTTTTGGTCCGCTCCGAGTATTTCATTCTCGGTGCCATACATCTCTGAGAGACTTTTCTCTATCCGCCACCTGGGAAGGCGCCTGATAAGGGATCTAGTAACCCTACACGAGGAAATTAATTATAAATGTGATATATAAAAAAAATACTCGAGAATATGCAAATTTTAAGTCTTGTAAGATGTTCTTTTGCTCCGTGTCTCGGATAAAGGAGAGCATCTTCCTTATTATATATCAAAACGACCTATACTCTTTCCTCTGGTGACAAACCAGGAAGTATATCGCATTTAAAATCCTGAGCAAGTTTAAAATATTTTTAAATATAATTAATGTCTAATAATTTCTGGCCATGTGGCGGACTACCCTGTTTGATGCCATAATTACAAAAAAGAAGAAGAAAACAAATGTCTAATTACAATTAAATAAAGTATGCGCCCGTAACCAGCGCTGACTATAAATACTATTTTTTATGTTATTTAGAATGAATAAAGTCATCCGCAAACTTCTGGCTCGGATACTCGCAAATCCTACGTTTAAGATAGATTACGAAAGGATAGGTTTAGATATAGATATCATTCGACATAAAATTAAAACACTTGTTATCACATTCCCCACATGAACGCATTTCATTACCGTCTAGTTCCATTTCTCCTTCCTTCCTCCTTCCTCTCTCTTATTCACCTCCCTTTCTTCTTCCGAATGCTGCCCCGCATCTTCTTCTTTTCCCGAACCTTACTATTCGCAAGTTCTTATTCTTCCTCCCCTATAATTATTCCCCTGCAATTTCCGAAAAACCTGAATATTCGAAAACTACTATTTCCCTTCCTTCTTTCGAATATTCAATCCCTCATTTCAATTATCAGTCTTCAAGAACTTCTTCTGCTCCTTTCGGAAATTCATCTCAATCTCAACAAATCTCAATTCCCCTCTTTCATCGCCATCCGAATCGTCAAACTTCCTAGGAGCATCGGGTGATTTCTAGGAACCCATCCGGGAGTTCGTAGAATAGTTGCCACACCTCAAAGAGGAACCGCAGGATCTTCCATTGAAACTTTGCAACCTCAAAGAGGAAGTTCTCTTCAAAGATCAAGATCGGGAAAATTGATATTGATTTTTCGTTATCGACTTTTATCAATCAATTTCCTATTTTCTCTGTCTTTCTGTAGAAAGACGACTATCGCGTCGGTCCTCGACTTGAATCAATTTTACCATATCCTTCACATTAGTCCATTTGATTCTATTATCCCTTTTATTGTTCTTCAATCCCTCTTGCCATCCCTATCAAAGTCTTCTAAATGGAATGGCCTTCACTTAGACACAATACAATTGAACACAGTGCAAATGGACACGTCTCAAATGGACACGAGATTTTGCACACGGTTCAATTGGACACAGTGCATTTGGACAATTTTAGATACAGTAGCTTTTGGACAAGTAAGAAAATATGCATCGTTTACTTGGACACCGGACACTGTTTATTTGGACACTGTTTATTTGCCCACCATTCGTTTGGACACCGTTTATTTGTCCATTATAAATAAACAAACACTGAAATAGGAAAAGATTCTCATCACCTTCTCGTCGGTCATTCCTAGGTTTGCCAAGGAGCGAGATAAGATTATTTTGATTTATCAGATCATTATATTGGCTCCGCCATTTTGTATTCCATAATTCTATAGGATTTGCTTTCAGCGATATGTGAAATCTTTTATTCATGTCTAAAACGTAAAAACAGCTTTAATAGTGAGTTTAGAAATAAACGATATTCATGCAGATGTAACGATGCGTTACCCCCATCGTTCCCGACACGTCATCCGTCGGAAGTCTGCCGCCCGGCAAACACCAGCCGGGC
>JBCAUJ010191594.1:0-10819 GCA_038406275.1 Cataglyphis albicans
GTGAAGTTGGTTTCGAAAAAACGTAATTAAGTCCTCTGACGGGAAAAAACGAAATGACTTTCCGAACAACCCAATACATAGAGTATAAGATTGATGAATAAGATTCGTTTAGAAGAAGCCGAAGTGATGATTCCATTATGGATTTCTTAACCATGGTTTCTTATATTTAATCCTCTAATAATAAGTAATTTTATAAAATTTAAACTTTCAAATTCCTTACTCTTGTCTCCTTGCAGAACTCGACAGCGCGAGTTATGTTACTCGCTTACCCTGGTTGCAGGGTAGCTCTGCTATCAGGGAAGCATATCGAAGAGGAAAACTTACGGAACCGACATTAGAAATTCTTATAGCTTCTTTGGTTAATGGAACTATTAACCAATATAATGTCGCATTGAAGAATTGATGGAAGTTTTGCAACAAACGGAACTATAATCCGTATGAATCAAATGCAAACATTGTTTTAGAATTTCTCACTGAAAATTTTAACAAGAGAGCTTCTTTTGACACACTTAACTCGGTTAGATTAGCTGTATGATTAATATTATTGCTCAAATAATATTGCTAATGATCCAATAATTTACCGTTTTTTTAAAAGAGTTTATGGATTACGATCTGTCGGATTCTGCTGTGCTGTTGGATTCTGGAAGGAGACGAGAGTAAGGAGTTTGAAGGTTTAAATTTTATTAAATTACTTATTAATAGAGAATTATATATAGGAAATCATGGTTGAGAAGTCCATAATGGAACCACCACAAATCCTTCGGCTTCTTCTGAACGAATCTTATTCAATAGTCTGTGTATTACTGAGAAAGGTGCAAAGGCAAAGAAAAAATATCCATGAAATCGTGAAAGCAAACGCGTTTGGATCTTTGTGCCAAGTACAAAAAGTTTTACATTTTGCATTTTCCCTTGATGCAAACAGATGAATTTCCGGTTCTCCAAAATTTTGAATAATTTTGTTATACGCAAAATTATTAGTGCATACAATAAAACATTAATAATGCATTAGTGGATTAGAATTACTAGGAATACCGCAGAAAAAAAACGCGCCACATACTTTATCTCATGGTGATGTGGAAATGAGTTTTTTTGTCAATACACGTATTGGAGTAGACTTTGCGGCGCTCATACGCCAATACTATTTATTTTACAAAAAAATTTATATAAACACATAAACTATAGGAAATTTCTTCTAGTTTAATTAATTACATAACTACTTTTATCAAAAAATGGAAAGGATATTGTTAAAAAACTGTTTTTAAGCGCTTATTTTTTTATACCGCAGCGCGTGCGGCAAAGATACAAGGCAAAATGAAAATTTAAAAAGAGCACTTCGAAATCTATAAAACTGATAAATATCAAAAATCCCGGAAAACTTTTCAGATAAAACTACCAAATAACTGGACTATTTTTAATTTTTATTAATTTTTTACATATTTTATTTTTTGAATTTTTCATATATTTTGCATATTTATTTATATAATAAAATATTCATTTTTTTTTTAATTTAAATTTTTTTATGTTTTACTTATCCCTTTTTATATATCTTATATTCTTATTTATAGAATGTTTAATAATAACTAAGAAAATCCAATTATTAATTTTGAAAATAAAGTATCCGAGTTAACGAAATTAGAAGAATCAGCTACGCAAGTTTTTAAATAGTATTTATAATAATAACATAACATATTAGTAAATTTTTACCATGTAACATAATATATAAATTTTTAAAAAACATTTATAATAATTATAACGTTTATAAATAAAATGATTTATTCATAAAATTTATTTATAATATTATATATAATATATATAATATATATAATATATATAATAATAACATTAACAATAACAATATCAATAACATTATACATAATAATAACAATAACTTATATATTCTTGTTTTTAAATTTGATAATATTTCTAGAATCATAAAAATTACAGATGAAATTTAAATACAGATGAAATATTAAATAAAGAAAATGAAATTGAAATTATTTATTTCACATAAGATATAATATTAGAGACAATACAATTCGAGGATTCAACGTAAGCTTTTATGTTACAATATATAAAGTTAAATTTTGTAATAATATTATATTTATATTACATATTATATATTATATATCAATATAAATTTATATAAATTTAATATTATTTAATATAATATTATATAAAATAGAGGAGGCTTCGTTTGCCTACATTCCTGATTGTCTACAGCTTCGTTTGCCTACAACGTTTTGCCAACAGCTTCAATTGCCGACATTCCCGATTGTCTACAGAGCGATTGCCTACAAGCATTATTGTACACTTATAAAAATTAAAAATACGAACGTACGTTTGTATATGTCATTATTGTGCATATACACATTGGACACATGACATTATTGTGCACATACATATTGTACACATGACTTTATTGTGCACATAATATAAAAATTTCATATTAACGTTTTGTATACATTTTGATGTTATTGCGCACATACACATTGTACACATTTGTATTGATGTTGGTCGACGACTAACACTTTTTTTAAATAATTACGTGTGAAATCAATTGTATTACAATGTAAAGCAAGATCCACCTAGCCTACCGACGGGAGAGATGCCGAAGGACCTCCTTGCCCCTTGCTCCTTGTTTTTATATGTCACTTTAATATTAACCTTTTCGTTCTGGGCTTCTGCTAAGATTATGATTAATTTTAAAACAAATCGATCTATATTTGGCATGGATCTTTAAATTCAAAATTGGTGATCGATGCTATCAATATTGTTGCAGTAAAGGTTAAGTAATATTATGATTTACTATCTTTAATAAAAACCGTAATAAAATAAAACTATTTTTTATATTATACAAAATAGTTATTTGAAACATAAATGTAATTTTTTAATAAAAATAAAGTGCGTTTTAATTTTTTTGAGAGAATTCATAATATTTCTATAAATGCAAGATTGATTTTATGACAAATATTATTTAAAATTATAAATTTTCACAAATTAAATTTCTTCTACCTGGTTTAATTATTGATTCCCCATTTAATTTTTATTTTTTAGAGATTTTTATTTTTTAGGGTACAATTTTTTTATAAGTTATTTTTTAGAGATTTTTAAATATTTTTTTAACTTTCATATCTTTTCAATTTTTTGTTGCGTACAAGGAATATTTTTTATGTACTTGGCGTATTTATTTTACATTTGTGAGGTTTTTATAGTATGATCTCATTGCTTTTTGTAAAAATTTATTAAAGGTAAATGTTTTTTCAACTTTAATACTTTTTAAACTTTCTATTACGTATAAGAGATATTTTTTATGAAAACTTTTTTTTACCTTTGTGAAGTTTTTTTAGTGTGAATAAATTGAAGACATTTTTCAAGAACTTTTGCGATTGCATGTAATGAGGTACATATTACGATGAACATATGGATTTATTGCCTACTCGCTCTCACTGTAGAAATGATAACAAAGTGAGAGATTCCATACAAAACAATAATTATATACAGGATGCAAAGATTATGCCAATGTACGTGAGCGGGTAGAGCACAGTAAACTGAACAGAAAAGTTCTTTACCATTTTGATCTGTAACATTTAATAAAAGAGATATTATTGAGTAAAGTGTGACCAATCAGCGTCGACCTTTAACCGCGCTCCTAGTAGTAGTGCGTCGTCGTAATGGTGAAGCGCTTACGTAATTAATCAATCTCCCGCTCTCTTTCTGCCTCCCTCTCTCTCTTTCCCTCCCTCTCTCTCTCTTTCCCTCCCTCTCTCTCTTTTCCTCCCTCTCTCTCTCTTTCCCTCCCTCTCTCTTTCTCCCTCCCTCTCTCTTTCTCCCTCCCTCTCTCTCTCTCCCTCTCTCTCCCTCTCTCTCTCTCCCTCTCTCTCTCTCCCTCTCTCTCTCCCTCTCTCTCTCCCGCTCTTTATCTTGGCGTCGCGATACTACTGTCATTGCGTCATTTGATACATATCATATACATATGCACGCACATACATAATGTCTCTTAAAGCGTATATGTACGAGCGAATAATCGTACATGAGCGCTGTAAACGCGCGTGAAAGCAAAATCGCTTTGTATGTGTGCGTACGAGCATACGTACGTGAGTCTGAAAGTTGAAGAAGAAATTTTTTTTACAATTCTCTGAACCTAACGATTATCATACCTCAGGATTGACAGCACCAATTTTATTGAAACTAATTGCAATCAAAAGCTTGCATCCACATTATATGATAAAAGTACCATTAGATTTTTTATTACAGCTTTAGTTTCTGAGATATTTTAATCGAAAGTTTATCAAAACCATTATAGACATAAAACTCCGGATAAACTACTTGGACGCGCCGTGCCCCTTGTATATAGGCAAACTCTTCACACGCTAGAAAATGTTTGTCATGTACTTGGCGATTTTTTTATGAACTTGGTTACCTCGTCTCTTGATTAGATATCCTCCCTTCAAATAAATATTTTGCATATTATATAAACTAGCACTATTGTATTGCGGATTTTATTACAAAAGTAGATTTTGAAAAAATAAGAATGCATTTTATTTTTATCAAGATATTACAATTTTATATTCTCCTTCCCTTCAAATAATATTTTGTATAATATATAAAGTACTATTATGTTGCGGATTTTATTATAAATAAGTAAATCATAAAAAACTTTTTAATCATTACTGCAATAATTTTGCGTAGCTCATAGCGTTGCTCATATTGATTACTAATTTCAAATTTAAAAATGACTTGTGCCAAATTGATCGATTTATTATAAAATAATTATAAGCTTTATCAGAAGTCCGAAACGAAAAGGATGAAGATTAAAGCGACACACAATTACTTGTCGTGCCCATCGATTTATATATCATATTAATGTATTGATAATGATATAATAATACATATTATATTGATATATTGATATAATATATTTATAATAATAATCTTACAAATTTTTTTTTTACTTCTGACACGCCAAGTAATTGTGTGTCGCTTTTATCTTCATCCTTTTCGTTTTGGACTTATGTGGTAAAGCCTATGATTAAATTTATAATAAATCGATCAAATTGGCACGTCATTTTTAAATTTAAAATTAGTAATCAATATGATCAACGTTATTGCAGTAAGGATTAAAAAGTTTTTTATGATTTACTTATTTATAATAAAATCTGCAACATAACAGTACTTTATATATTATACAAAATATTTATTTGAAGGGAAGGAAAATATAATACTGTAATTTCTTGATACAAATAAAATGCATTTTAATTTTTTCAAAACTTATGTAATAAAATCCGCAATACAATAGTCCTATTTTACATATGATAGAAAATATTTAGTTAAAGGGAGGGTATCTCTAATAATAATGTAATGTCTTGATAGAAATAAAATTTATTCTAATTTTTTCGTGAAAATCTATAATATTTCTGTAAACACAAGATTGATTTTATGACTATTTTAAATTACAACTTTTTAAAAACTGAACTGTTTCTATGTTATACTTGGCTAGTTAACTATTGATTTCATATTTAGTTTTGATTTTTGATTTTTGATTTTTTAAGAGAAAATTATTTTTCAAAGGAAAGTTATTTTAAATGTTATTTGTTAGAGAAATATTATAATTTTTGTCAGTAATTTTTTTGCGTATAAGTATTTTTTTATGTCTTGGCGTGCTTTTTTTACCTTTGTAAGATTTTTTTTTAAAAGACACTACTTTTTGTAATAACTGTTTATTATAAAAATTTACATTTTGTTGCAATTAACTGTTTTATATAAAAATTTATATTTTTTCTGCAAAATCTAAAAATTATTTTTTACGGATAAATATTAAAATTTTGATACTAACTTTTTGCATACAAATTAGAATTTTTTTATGTATTTGGCGTATCTTTTTTACTTTTGTGAAGTTTTTTTAAAGGGATATATATTTATAGGTTTTTTTAATAAAATAACGTAATTAGTTATACATATGCAAAGAAAGCCAAAGTATATATACTACATAGTATGTATATTGACAAACTGATTAATAAATTGAAGCGATTAAAATTTGTTGCAATAAGATCTTTGGGAATGATAAAAATGTATATATATTTTGGTTTTCTTTGTATAACTAATATTGTAATAGCATGTTGTGCAATGCGAGATATGTATGTAGATTATAATTTTTTTTTTTGTATAATGATGTTGTACATTATTAGTGATACATAAAAAAGGAAAGCTAAAGTACATATACTTATATAATACTATATACGTATACAAATAGATTAATAAAATGAAATGATTAAAATTATGTTGCAATCAGATCTATTTTGAGAATAATAAATATTACATATATATTTTGGCTTTCTTTGCACATATATATATATATAAATAACTAATATTGAAATAGCATGTTGTGCGATGCGAGATATATATTCATAAGTTTTTCGTTTTTTGATAAAATAACATATTTTCAATTATACATATGCAAAGAAAGCCAAAGTATACATATTACGTATGACATAGACTAATAAATTAAAGCAATTAAAATTTTGTTGCAATAAAAATATCCATTTTGAGAATAATAAAATAAAATTACATACTACGTATGTATACTTTGGCTTTCTTTGCATATAACTAATATTATGTTGTGCATTGCGAGATATATGTCCATCAATTTTTTTTTTATAATATCATTTTCTTATAGTTATATACATGCAAAGAAAGTTAAAGTGTAATGTATAATATAAATATGTAGTATCTATTTTTCTTAAAGTAAATCTAACTAATTACATCAAAATTTTAATTTTTTTATATTATGGTAACACAGTGCTGAGATTTACTTGCACATTTTGGCCGGATTTCGTGGCTCACGCCTATTGCCCCTCACTGCTCACTCGCGTGTTAGCAACGAATCGCCAAATACGCATAAAGACCATTGCATGTTAAAAAATTTTAGTCGTAATCGTAAAGCCGTAAGTAAATCAATCAATCACAGGTCAAACATAGTTCTTATTATGCTTTAGAATGTTTGATTGTGATAAGCAATTTTTTTACGGCCTTATGATTACGACTAAAATTTTTTAACGTGCAATGGCCTTATCTGAGGAGCGCGATGCTATGTCTCAGGAATGTTCGCATATAAGAATGCCTAAATATAATGATAACAATATTTTTTTAAAAGCACCGTGAAAATTCTCAAAATTAAAATTTTTTCTTTAATGTTTTATATTTCACTAATATAAAATATTATTATATTTTTTTTTACATTAAATTATTAAATCAATATATTATATTATATATTCCGTTTATATAATTTACATATTTTTGTGATACTTTATTTAAAATTTTCTCTTGCAATATAATTATTATGCAATTAATAGACTAATTAATAGGCCTTCTAGAAAAACCATTAAAAAAAAATGCAATAACAATAGTACTTCATGGGTGATGTGGAAATCTGTTGTCTCTTAATTATAATTATATTATAATTATAATTGTAAAGCGAATTAAGAGAAAATTTTGAATAAAGTATCACAAAAATATGTAAATTATATAAATAAATATATAATATATTGATTTAATATAAAAGAAAAAAATATAATAATATTTTATATCAATAAAATAAAACATTAAAGAAAAAATTTTAATTTTGAGAATTTTCACAGTGCTTTGAAAAAATATTGTTTTATCATTACATTTAAGCATTCTTACATGCGGACACTCCTGAGACACAGCATCGCGCTCCTTAGTTACGCGTATCTGATGATTCGTTGTTAACGCGCGAGCGAGGAATGGGGGGGCAATAAGCGTGAGTCACGGAATCCGGCCGAAATGTGCAAGTAAATCCCAGCACTGTGATAACATATTATTATTAAATAAAAATTTGATATATGTATAATATTATTATCTTTTATTTTAATACAATAATAAATACAAATCACACTTATGATCTTTTTTTGTTGTTTAAATATATAGTATTTTAAAAATTGCATTCTTTGTAAATGAATATAGGCAACGGATAACATTTGTTATAAAGCCGTTATTTAAATGTGAACATCACTCTTTTATAAAAAATTGTGTCCTTTTTTTATTCTGCAAATAAACATTACATATACAAAATAATAGCACTATATACAGGATGCAAAGTCCTTTATTCGCTCACGAGCATTAGCACAATCTTTGCAGTCCTGCAAAGATTGTGCTAATGTTCGTGAGCGGGTAGCGTACAGTAAACTAAACCGAAAAATCCTTTACCATTTTGTTCTGTGACACTTTGCAGTCCTGCAAAGATTGTGCCAATGCTCGTGAGCGGGTAGCGTACAGTAAACTAAACCGAAAAATCCTTTACCATTTTGTTCTGTGACACTTAATAAAAGAGTTATTATTGAGTAAAGTCTGACGAATCAACGCCGACCTTTAGCCGCATTCCTAGTAGTGCGTCGCCGTAATGGTGGAGCGCTTACGTATTTAATCAATCTCCCGCTCTCTCTTTTTTTCTCCCGCTCTCTTTCTCTCTCCTTCCCGCTCTTTATCTTTGCGTCGCGATATTACTGCCAACCGCGTCGCTTAATACATATCATATACATATGGACGCACATACACATTGTCTCTCAAGGCGTATTTTCACATCAAGCCAATAAACATACGGGGGCGCCTTGAGAGACAAAATCGCTTTGTGTGCGTACGTGTGATCTGAAACTAATAAAAAACGAAAAAGTCACAATTCTCATATACGATTATCATTTCTCGAGATTAACTGCACCAATTTTATTTGAACTGATCGCAATCAAAAGCTTATATCCACATTTTATAGTAAAAGTACCGTTAGATTTTTGATGAACGACTTTAGTTCTTAAATATTTTAATTAAAAGTTTACAAGACCTAAAATGCCGGATAACCTACTTGGTAGCGCCGCGCCCCTGTAGGCAAACACAAGCTAGAAAGTATTTTTCTTATGTACTTGGCATCGCAAAGCTACCGCGTCGCTTGATATATATATATATATATATATATATATATATATATATATTATTATTATTATCTTTAATTTCATTTTCTATATCCTCTCATATACTTCTACAATTACAATAAAGTATTGATTATTTTTATTCAATATTTGTTTCGTAATTCTTAATTGTAAATTTTAATCTTTTACTTTTTTTGTCTGTAAAAAATTAATATTATTTATTATGTGCATATTTATATTTTATAGATTTTATAGCATTTTATTTTTTTATAGAAGATATTTAATAAAATAATATACACTCATCGAAAGTATTATCGCACAGGTAATTGTAAAGCTCTTAATTTAAACTTTTTTACACAGAATAAGATCTGTATATAAAATTATAAATACAATTTAATAAGTAATATTATAATATTAAATCATTGCGTTTTTCGCAGATTACTTGTTATCGTTTTAAAAGAACGTTATAAAAGAACTAAATATCTTATAGTCAAATTAAAACATTTTATTTTTAATTATGATTTGAAAATGTTATACTTCATAAAAAATCTAAACGTTTTGAAATGAAAAAGAAAATAAAACAAAAAAAATCTAAATATTAGTTTATTACGCGCCAATTATAATTTATTTATTTATTGATCTTAATTAATTTATTTATGATATACATACTTTTCTTTATATTTGTATTTCTTTCCTCTTTCTTCCTTCTCTATTTTCTGCTCACTCTTTCTTTTTCACTCTCTCTCTTTGGTTCTCTCTCTCTCCCTCTCTCTTTCTCTCTCTCTCTCTCTCTCTCTCTCTCTCTCTCTCTCTCTCTTTCTCTCTCTCTCTTTCTCCTTTTTTTTCTTAACGGTTCGTTAAAAAAATTTTATTTACAACCAATAATTTCAAGAATATTTTTTCTTACTTTCTAAAAAGATGAATATTTTAGATGTTAATTTTGAGAGGTCGTGTTCTTAATATTTTATTCAATATTTACTGTGTAATATTTTCTTAATTATAAATTTTGATTTTTTAATTTTATATTTGTAAAAAATAATATTTATTATATGCATAATTATTTTTTTATATAGAAAATATTTGATAATACAATTAATAATATGCACTGGTTAAAAAAATTATTACATAGGTAATTTTATGAGAAAATTTTGCATATTATTTTTATTAATCATATTTATGATATATATACTTTTCTTTATTTGTCTCTACTTCCTTTTTTTCCTTCTCTATCTTCCTTTTCTCTCTCTGTCTGTCTCTCTATTTCTCCTCCTTTTTGTCTTTTCTCTTGACAGCTCGTTAAAAAAATTTTATTTATAACCAGTTAACTTCAAGAACTCTTATTTTTATTATCTAAAAAGATAAATATTTTCTTTTTATATGCACAGCACATAATCATATTAATACAGCATACATTGCCTATACAGAATATAATTTATTTATTTACTTTTTTCATTCATCTTTTCTTACTCTTCCTCTCTTATTTATAGTTTTCTTTCTATCTATTCTATTCTCTTTCTTCTTCACTCTTTTTTTGTCTTTTCTTTTGATAGTTGAAAAAATTTTATTTAAAGCAGACAAATGTCGAGAAATTAATTTGATTATCTAAAAAATAAATTATAAATAATAAATAAATATTTTTTATACACATTATTAAACACACGACAGTAGTATAGGGGCCACTATAGTGAGACAGGAATGTCCCTCCTTTTCCCCCTTGGCGCCAACCCCCTGCTGTGAGGCCGTCCCCCCTTGACCCCCTTTCCCCTCCATCTCAGAAAAAAGAGTGGGGACTCGTGGACGTGCACAAGGCAATTTTGTCGTCCCCCTTGACCCCCTCTCCCCTCCATCGCAGAAAAAAAGAGTGGGGACTCGTGGACGTGCAC
>JBCAUJ010191681.1:0-10763 GCA_038406275.1 Cataglyphis albicans
TGCCCTATAAAAGTAGAGAGCAATCTTTTTCTCACTAACTGAGGTATAGAGAGAAAAGGAGCGTCGCTGAGACGTAATAGTACAATATTTTTTATGTACTTGGCGTACTTTTTTTTATCTTTGTGAGATTTTTTTATTGTGATATTTGTTTTGGCTATTTGAATCGACGTGGTCACACGTTTCTCATAAGATCACGGGTTAATTCGCTGCAAATTAAAATCCTCATAACTTTTAATCGCTTCAGTGAATTGACTCAGGATTTTTTATAAATTTCTGAACATATGTAAGAACATTTTGCACAATTTTAAATTTAATATTTCAAAAATAGGGACAAAACATCCTTAATCCATTCATTCCGTCAAAGCCGGGTATCCATCAACTGCACAAACGAACGTTTACGAACGTTCGCAAACATTTGCAAACTTGTAAAATTTGATGAAAACCCAGTTTATGAGGATATGCATAAACAGAAAAGATTTGAAATCCGCGTAATGAAAATAACGGAACTGTACACACATATTTTGTTAAATTGGCAACGTAATTAGTACAGAAACAGAAATTATTAATTAATATAAGTGTTTGCTTATTGTTAAGAAATAAAGGAAAATTTTGTAATTAATTCTTATATCATGTGTATATATAAAGATATGTACATTACGCTATCAGCGAAAACCTATTCTGCTAAAAACTATAGAAAATGGAATGAAACAGTGGAAGGTTCGCGATTGATTCCACTCTTGTTCCGCGTTACGTTATTCCGTTACATGGGTTTGCCCTGATGATGGCGGCGTGCTTCGTAGTGTTGCACGGCAACGAAAAATTTAATTTTGTGCGTATTCCTCTCTCTCGTCGTCAAACTTTTTGTTGGCGTGGCACCTACGAAGCTTGCCGCTAGTCACACGTAGAGCGTATGTCCTATTATTTAGTCACGCGATGGCGACACAGAACGTGTGTTTATTCTCCAATTCTTTTTAATTAATATTTCAATAATTATTGTAAAAAGTGCAAAATGGTAAAGGACTTTTCTGCTCAATTTACTGTGTTTTATCCGAGCATTGACATAATCTTTGCCGTACGTTCTGTATATAGGGAAAGTAGAGTCAAACCGGGTATTTTTCTGGATTTGTTTTCCTATAAAAAATCAGAAAGTAAAAAAAAATTGTTGACGTTAATCTTTGGAATGAACCTTAAACTATAAGAAGATTAGACTAGTTGCTGAAAAAAAAAAATTTGGTTATCAAGGATAGACAAGATTTTTTGAAGAAGTCAAAATACGATTTTGCCTTATTGATAAAACCGGGTATCTAAAAATATGTAAAATATTGTGCAATTACAAAATCTAGATTTATTTTAATTAAAATATAATACAAAAATCTTTATCAATGATTCTATTGACAAAAATCACAAATATAGATGTGCGCGAAAGCTATGTGGCCGCGCGAGTGAACGTGCCGTGGAAAATCAAGCGCGAAGTGAGACGGACAGTGGACGGATGCACTCGTGAGTATTGCAATGCGAGTATAACAACGCGATTAGGTTTTGCACTATGCACACTGTGTATTTGTTAATCATGACGGATCTCGAGAATCACACGACTGTGATCGTAATTCGCACGCGGCGGATGAACAGCGATAAATCATCTGTCTCGAAGTACCTCCGGTGGTCACATAACTGAGATATCGTTATTACTTCGCGAGGCCGAAATTCTATTATCGCTGGGATAACGTGCACGCGTCGATTGTTCTCAGCGGACTAGAGCTCGGCCATCAGCTTTTACTAAGTCATCGCCTTCTCAAAGGATCCAGAAGGCTCTCGAAATTTGCTCATTTCCGCCAACCGTTTTTGTAAGACTTGTTTGTTACAATTTCAACTTGGATTCTTCGAGAAGGGCGACGGTGTTTGTTGATGCCGCGCGTTTTTGATCGATCGCAAAAACGTCGCTTCGGATCGCGCGCGCGGCGGCGACGCGGTCGCGCTGAGTTCGAAATGGAATAACGATCTCGAACAATAGATATTTTTTTGTTCTACATTGTTGCATGACTTTTTTATTTAATTTTTTAACTTAGAAGTCTCAAAAAATTTTTATTTAATGATTTCTATTTTTGCATGGTAATTTTCATTTTTAAGTACGTTTTAAGTGGATAGGAAAAAATCAGGATAACAGTTTTTCTTTGTTTTATTACATGAGATTTATATAGGTACCCAATTTTGCAACACAACAAACACGTATATTCCGATGTATAAAATTACGATCAAAACTAGTGTAGATATACTTTCTAAAGCTAGCGCTAGACTATGTGCGGATTTGTTATTCGTTTATAATTCGTGAATAATGTAGATGGAAAATTCGTCAAAATCGACCAATCATATTTTTTTTATATTGAATCACAAATTACGAATCATGAATTGCGAATACGCGCTTAGTCTGGTGCTAGCTTTATATATACAGAATGCTGTATTTATTGAACTAAATGCTTTGTGTATAAAAAGGACGATAGACTCAATTGTTGCCCTGATATCGATTTTTTCTAGCTAAAAAATTTTAAACTTATTTAAAAAAAAAATATCATTTGCACGTGAACACGGTTTATTTTAAAATAATGATAGCATCAATCTACAACAAATAACACAAATAACCAAAGATAATAGCATTTATAACGAAAAAAACAGAAGTATCCGATTTAATTCGTTTTTCCAGGTTTACTTCACCTTCTCCTGTATATACAGGTTATCCGACGTATATCGGGTATTAGATAATAAGCCAGACTTCACTCAATAATAACTCTTTTATTAAATGTTATAAAGAAAATATGATATAGATTTTTTTCTTTTCAGTTTGACTCAATCTATCTTCACACTTCGGGTTTGTCAAAAGTTACAGGACACCGTGCGTGCGTGCGTGTGTGTACATAATAGATATTTGAGAATACTTATATTATGTACCAAATCAAATGCTGGCAGCACTTATCCACATTATGCCATTATAACTGCTAGGACAGTATTTAAAAACTAATAATGTAAATTAAACTAATAATGTAAATTACATTATACAATATTTAGAGTATACAAAATCTCACTAGAAAGCCTCACAAAGTTAAAAAAGTACGCCAAATATATAAAAAAACGTTCCTTTATTATTATATAACAAAAAGTTTGGAAAAATAAAAATAAATATAAGATCAATACAATTAGCCAAGTAAAGTAAATTCTATGTTACCAATTTATAATAGACACTAAATATGTGTGGACTAGCTAAATGAATTAGATTTCCTTTATTTCTAAAACACATTTTTATATGATATATAGTGTAAAAAAAGTTTTACACAAATTGTAAAGCGCATAAATAACTTTTCGACCATGGAAAAAAAAACTTGACATGTTTAGGTTGCATTAAAAAATATATTACACAAATAAATATATAATTTTAATAAAATATAAAATCTTAAATAATAAATGAAATAAAATTGAATGTTTAGTGATAAGTTTAAATTTATTAAACTGATTCATTATAAATAACTTTTTTATTACATATATTTTTCTATAAAACTTTATATATGTATAAATGTAGTTTTTGTCATGTTATAATGTTGAATAATTTAAATCAATTTTTATGATTATGTAGTAGATTTTTTCAAAAACCTCGACCAAAATATTTATTATAATGTACAATCATCGCAACTGTTTCTATTTTATCAACAAAATTAAATGAAATATTGATAAAGTGTAAGAAGTTTGAGTGGCTTCGAAGGCAATTGCACTTATTACAAAGAACACATAGTTACAAAAAAATATGAAACAATAAGAGAAATAAAATTCATATATTTTACCTTAGAGTATTTATTTTCCTTATCATCTGTATCATTGTTTTTTTTAGCATGCTGATAAACTTAGTCCAATTAGAATTTAACATCATTGTTTGTTGATTTGGTGAAAAGTATGTGTTACTGTTAAGATAACTTTAATAACAATCTGAAAACTCAATAAATAGTTAATGTACATTTTTTTGCACACTTAATATATGTATATTAATGATATATATAATATGAGAAAATCATTTTTTATTTCAAATTTTTTGGCATTTTAATTTAATTGTATTTTTTTGGTTTGCAAGTTTTATTAGTAACATTTGTTTATTCTTTTCTACGACATTAAAGATCGAGTGTTAGTAGGAGAGTACAGCTTTATTTTGAAAAGCCGATGTTATAATGATAACAAGCACAAACATTTTTATAAGCATATTCTATCTTGTTACTAAGGTGTATGTTTGCCACAGGTAAAGCTTAATCGTCTCTAATTATTTCCAATACAAGGGAGATATAATTATTTAAGCTTCTTCAGCTTGTGTCAATGAGCTTTTATAATTACGAGATCTCTTGTGCAAATACATTGCCGCTGTTGAATCGCGCATACGTTTTTTTAAGAGTGCCTGCTATTCTGGGAAAGACGAAAAACAATGAGAATAAAATCAAGATAAATAATTTAATTTTATTAATTCTTTTAACATAAAAATTACTTTCTTTAATTTTTTTGAGAAAAGTATTACAACTTCTTTTGTTTTCTTTCTTTCTTCTTAAAATTAATATTTAGCTTGTTATTTTATTTTAATAAAACTTAATTAATAATGCACATGATAATATTATTTTTTTTTATATATAACTAAAAGTGTGAAATAATTGCAATTTTTTTGAAAACATACTTATACATATATATATTCTAAGTAATAAGAATTTATTGACAGATTAACGTATTCTTAAGTTATTTAATGGTTGAATACTGATATCGCTTATTATTTTTTATAAATTTATTTATCTGATACAACATACAAAGATAATTCATAGAAATCTGTGGAAATACATTATCAAACTTTTTATTTTTTTTTTTAATTAGATTAGATTACATTAGATATGCTTTATTGATTCCCTTTGAGGTTACAAACTCTTACAATTTTTACATTTATCTTCACACAACTATCTTATCTCTAACTTATCTTAATTTAATCTCTACCTATTTCTACTCTATCTACACACACACACACACACACACACACCTCTACCTGCTCTACCCTAATTTGGGATCTCCGTTTCCGGCTCATATCACGTTTCTAATCCTTCACACTCCTTCATTCACACATCCCACATCAATCTTCTCTCTCTCTCTGTCTCTGTCTCTGTCTCTCTCTCTCGCTATCTTTCTCTCTCTTTCTGCCTTCTACTTTCTCTTTATCTCTCCTTCTCTTGAATCTTATCCTTTACCTAGTTCCCAATTCGACCATTTCTCCCCTTATCAATCTCTCCCCCGCGTCTTAATCTCTCTAATTCTCTCAACCACCCCTTTCCCTCACCCTTTTTCCACAACACCTTTCCCAACATCTTTTGCCAGCCTTTCTCCACCTCCCAATTTACGCATCGTTCCCAAACATGCTTCCATGTTTTCTTCTCTCTTCCACATAATCTACATCTTTTGCTCTCTTCATCTTTCCAGTACCAGTTCCCCCTCATTCCGTTTCCCAACCTGTCCCTTACCATCCTTTACCATCTACTTTCCCCCCAGTCACTCTTCAAGTATTCTGGAATCCCATTCCCCTTGATTTTTCCGTAACTCCTGTTGTACCTTCACCTTTCTATTCTTTCCCATCTTTCCTTTTCATCCATCTCTATGTCCTTTTTTACAAAAAACCGAAGTCTAGCAATCCTTTCGATCTTTTTTCGCCTCTACCTCCATCATGCCCATACCTCTATCTTCAAAAAACCCACATCTTTCTTCTTCCCACTTCGATAATTCCTTTTTCTTCTTACATCTCTCTCTCAATTCCTCCCAATATCTCCCCATAATCCCACTCCAACCTTTTCTCAAATCCCCACGCCCTTCTCCCGGCCCTACCTCTTAAATTCTCCCTCTGTAATTCCTTCCTTACCATATAGCCTGACATCCCCCATTCCAATCCTAAAATCCATCTTAGGTACCTTTCCTGTAGCCTCTCCAGCTTCTTTCTCTCTCTCTCCAGCTCCAAATTTCCACTCCATACCCCATCACCGTCTACACCAGTTTATCGAAGAGCCAACTTCTTCCCCAATCATTCCTAAATTTTCTTTTGCCAATTCCGCAAACTTGCCTCATTACAGCAGCACCCTTCCTCACGCTATCTCTTATCTGTGCTTCCTGTCCTCCATTTTTCTGCATTACGTAATCCAAGTAAGTAAATTCTTTTATCTCTTCTATCACCTTCTCTTTCCATCTCCAACTTACATTCCTTTCTCTTCCTCCTCCTTTCCTAACCTTTTCGACTTTCCCACATTTAATTCCAACCCCTTCTTTTCCAGATAACTTTTCGATCATACTCCTTATTCCATCCTCCTCCTCCGCAATCAAAACCACATCATCTGCGAATGCTAAGGTGTAAATCCTTTTCTCTCTTAATTTAACTCCTCCTTATTCACATCTATTCATTACCTTTTCCATATCCGTCGTCACCAAATTGAATAAGTGAGGATTCAACATACACCCCTGCCTTACTCCCCTTCCTATCCGAAACCCTGCTCCCAAATTCTCCCTCTCCTCATCCTGTTTCTAGTTTCCCTCAAGACATCCTCACTCCTGCTAAACAACACTTCCTTCACTCCCCTCTCTTTTATCGTTTTCACCAATTTTTTTCTATCTACCGATCAAACGCTGCTTTCAGATTTATAAAGAACCCCACTAATTTTTCTTTTTTCTTATCCAACTGCCTGTTCACTAAATAATTTAGTGCAAATATGTTGTCCATTTTCCCTTCCTGAATTCCATCTGATTCTGCGACACCAATCCCTTTTTCTACACCTCATCGCTTAATTTACTTGCCAGCACCGAAGCGTACATCTTATAAGGCATCGATGTTAGCGAGTTCCTTCTATACCCTTCTACCTCTTTCCCTCTCCCTTCTTTAATATCGGCATAATCACCCCCCCCCTCACTCCACTCATCTATCCATCCCTCCCCCTTTCAAACCCTATTACATATTCTCCACACCCATTCCTCCAAATTCCTCTCTCCGTACTTCCACACTTCCGCCGGGATTCCATCCATCCCTTCCGCTTTATTATCTTTCTGTGTTCTAATCGCTGACTTTATTTCATTTCTATTTATGCTCTCCTCCTCATCCATCCTAATTCCTACCCACTGTCCTATCACTACTCTACTATCCACTCCCCCCAATAAATTTCTGACGATCCATTGTAATCTATCCCACTCTTTCATTGCTATATCTTTGTTTACCTTTCATCTCCTTCTTCTTTCCCTATTCACCATCTCCCAAACCTGCCCTTCTGTTTTAATTTATCTCAATTCTCTCTCTCATCTTTCCCTCTCTTCCTTCTTTTTTCCCTCTATTAACTTTTTATATTTCTCTTTTACTTCTCTATTGAGATTCCCATCCTCTCCCTTTTCTCTGAACCTTCTCAGCTCTCTTCTTACTATATTCTTTTCTTCCTTGCACTCGCTATCCCATCATTCTCTCTTCCTTCTTATCGCCTTTTATGTGCATCTACCTATTATCACCTCCTTTATCTTATTCCTCATATTTTCCCACACTTCATCTACCTCCCCCACCATTTTCTCTACATTTCCTATCGCTTTCCTAAACTCTTCCTTACCCTCTTGCGTCCACACTTATTTTTTACTTATCCTCTCCTTTCTTTTTATCTTTTTCTCTTCTCCTCCTTTTATTCAAACTATAATTGGATGATGATCGGAATCTACATTATTTCCCACCTCCACCCTGCTTATCTGCATCCTTACATCTTTATCTCCCAACACATAGTCTATTACTGAATTACCGCTTCCCTCCTTATACGTCCATTCCCCCTCTACATCACCCTTCATGCATCCATTAAATATTATCCACTCCGCTTTTTTATCCATCTCAACAACTCCTTTCCCTCCTTGTTAATTCTTTTGTCCTTCAAACTTCTTCCCATTCCCTTCTCCTCTTCATGCTCTTTTCTTGTTACTTCTCCCTCCTCACCTGTTTTTGCGTTAAAGTCTCCCTCAATCAATATGCTACTGTTTTCTTCCTTTCCACTCATTCGTACAATTCTTCCAGCTTCTTCTTCATGTCCTCTCTAACATATATCCTATCACACTCCATTTTCTGTCCTCCACTTTTAACGCTATTTCCATTAATCCATCCATCTTTTTTGCCTTCACTTCCTTTACCTTCAATTCCTTTCTTATTTCTACCATCATCCCTCCCATTGCTCTCCCCTTCTTATTCTTCCTCTCCGCTAATTTCACTTCCCAAATCTACCAACTAAATCCTTTCGGTAAGTATCCTCTTGAGCTCCAATCCTTTTCTGTCCAACTAAGTTTCACTCATCACCACCACATCCCACTCCTCCACTTCTCTCCAAAAGTCTTTCCCTTATTTCCCGCCACGTTCCAAAAAATTACACTCTATTCTTTTCTTGCCCCCTTACCTCTTCCCCCCCCCCTTTTTTAAGTTTCCATTCCCATCCTTTAGCACTTTTTCCTCCTCATCCTACCTCCACCATTTCTCATCTATTCTTATTTTTCCATATCCTATCCAAACCTTCCTTCCCTTTTTCTCCTCCCTTGCTATCCCTTTTAAACTCCATCTCATTCTCCTTTCCTTCCACGTCCAATCCTCCAAAATTCTTTCCTTCGTACCTTTCAAATTTTCTTCCTATTCCAAACCTCCCTTCTTTATTCCTCACTTTTCAGTCTTACTACAACTACTTCCCTTCCTCCCTCTACAGCTCAACCTATCTTTTTCACTTCTTCGATCTCTGCCTTGACTGCAATGCTATCAAACAATTTCTCTATCGCCCTTTTCCTCCCTTCCTTTATCACCACTCCATTAAGCAATACGTTTTTCCTTCTCTCCTCCCTTTCTCTCCTTTCTATTTTACTTTCCAACTCTTTTATCTTATTTCCTATCCCTTCATTTACTCTCCTACTAACCGCCCTACTCCCTTCCTCCTCCTCGATATCGCAATTTTCTATCTTTTCCACTCTAACTCTTCATACGACTTTTTAGCTCTTTTCTTTCTTCTTTCTATCTCTTTTCACTTTCCCTAAACTCCTTTCTTTTTTTCTATCTCCTCACTTACCTTTACCCCTTGATTCCTTCCTTAACCTCCTCTTTCATATTTCTAATTTCTTACCTCCACCTCTTCATGCCTCTCACTTCATTCATTAACTCCTCGACTTCTAATTTCCAGCTTTTCATCAACTGCTGTAACTTCCCATCTCCTCTTCTCTCTTCTCCAGCAACGCCTCGTCCCTTTTTCTTTTTGATAGCACCACCACATTTCCGTAGCTACCTCTCCTCTCTTTTTCTTTCCTTCTTTCATGGCGATCTGCGCCATCTTGTTTTCCCGGGCACTCTATGCAGACTCCCGTCACCGTCCACTAACCCGCTCTATGTTCTCCGCTATCTATACTCTATGATCTAACCGTCACTACCTCCCTTTACACCCTTATATTCGTCCCTTCGCCTTGCCTCCACTTTCACCCTTCATCTCTTCACTCTCTCTCACACTCACGCTTCCACACCAAGACACTCACTCCTCTTGCACTCCTCACTTTATCTCTCTACAATCTGCAAAATACACACGTCAATCACCTTGAAGCACACTACCTGACACCGGAAACGGAAGTCCTTTCTTTTAATTATTTTATTTCATATAAAAACATTCAATTCAACTTTATATATATATAAATTCGCTCATCATGATTATTGATTATTTTATAGCTATCTCAAAGTAAATTGAAAAGAGTGTTCAAAATTGAAGCAAATGAAATGTGTTCAAAATTTTATATTTATTGAAAATTTTTAAATAGAGAAAATTTACACATTAAAAAAAAAATTGGAAATATTTTTTAATTATATTGACTTTATTTTAGAAGGTATAAAAGAATTTTTAAAATATCCCTAATGGAGTCATGAAATGCGAGAAGTGTGTTTCTGAGTCGCATTATTCGGATTTATTGTTGCCGTTTTTCCGCGTGTCCAGTGTGAATAGTTCGGTGACATTTTGGTTTGACAGTTTGGTGATAGTTTGATGACGTTTCGTAGAGTGACAGGTTAGGCATTAAATATGCATAATAATAATTCGTAAAAAGTGCGTGTTTAAAAGAAGCAAGAAATAGGGAGAAAGGGAATTGGAGGAAAAGACTAGAAAAAGGAATTAATTGAAAGATTATTGATATGAGAGATATAAGATTGTTAATTCAATTTTAAGAGAGATAGAAAGAGAGAAAGAAAAAAAAGCAGGAAGCTTAATTTAAAATTACAGAAGAGGAAGAATAAGTAAAAAAGAGGAAAAGAAAAAGAAATATAAGGAAAAGGAATATAAGATAATAATATTTTCTAAATATTACTGATATTATTACCTAATATAATATTACTTCTCCTTTTATTAATATTATTTTATATTTTATTAAATTTTAAAAGAGAGAGAGAGAGAGAGGGAGAGAGAGGGAGAAAGGAAGAGAGTGGGAGAGGAAGAGAGGGAGGGAGAGGGAGAGGAGAGAGAGAGGGAGAGGCAGAGAGAGAGGGGGAGAGAGAGAAAGAGAGAGAGAAGATAGAGAAGGAAGAAATAGAAAGCAGTGACGAATAAAAAAAGCATATTATATTGCGTGTTTTATTAATATTTTGTCAATATTTATTGTGTCGTGAGTAGTATAGGAGCCACTATAGTGAGACAGGAATGTCCCCCCTTTTCCCCCTTGGCGCCAACCCCCCGCTGTGAGGCCGTCCCCCCTTG